>JAAAKG020214827.1:8605-22203 GCA_010014905.2 Druon quercuslanigerum
GCAAAAAGAGGCCTTGCTGGAGGATCACAGCTTGCAAGACGAGGACTTGTAAGAGGATTACTCCTTGCAAGAAGAGGCCTATGAAAATTATAATAATTATTTGAAACGACCACTAGTGACTAAATATTTGTTTTTCTTAATATAAGTATCATTGTATCTTATCTGCGGTGTAAAGATATGATATGCCAAGCTATGATCAAATTCTGCAAACAGAGATAATCGGATTTCAATAATGAAATATAAAAGAGTTTAATATAATTTATATAAATATTGTTTAAATAGTGAAATACTTAAACTTTTCCATCAAATTAGATATAAATTGTGAGTTAAAAGTTATAGATACATGTGTATCGTACGTAATTAGATAAATTATTGTGTCAGTGAGAAACTTAAAGAATTAACCATACGCGATATTTTAGGAGATCTTCTATAATGTATTACCTTTTCTCTAAAAATTCAGAAATTTAGAACACTTTTAAGTTATTTCTCTTTATTTTGTTTTATATTTTAATTAAAATTTAAGCTCAAAATTCATTAATGGTAATTTAAACTATTTTTTAGGAAATGATTTATTATTTTTATACAATGTACTGCATAAACGATTTTTCTGAAACATTTTAAATTAATTTTATAAACAGCAATATTTTCTTCTATATTCTTTGATAGTTACTAGGTGTAATGATAATACAGATTACTTTTAATTACGCTTTTCGTAAATGCAAGACATGGATTAAATAGCGTGCATTCCTGAAAACAGATTCTTGTTTCGATATCCCTAATAGCTTAATGGGAAAGCACCCGATAGGCAATCGGAATTTCTCTGGTTTGATTCCCAGTGGAGCGACGACAGTAGATCATTTTCGAAAAAATTGAATTTTTAATTTAGCTAATTAGAATTCAAATAGTAATTTCTTTTATAATTTCATTATTTATTTCCAGGCTTGATCTCATAAAAATCAAAAAGTAATTCATTCTAAATAAATTAAAGTAGCATCGTACTTACAGTGGGATATCGACCTCTTCTGTTTCGCCAAGAATTGAGGACCACGTAAGCAGTCGGAGATTTACTATTTTGCAACAGCTGTTAGCAACGTTTCACCTGCATCATTTCTTTAAAATTTCATTCCCTGATAGTCTCATAAACGATCGGATCATTAGTAAAATTTGAGATGCAAATAAAAAAAATGATTTATAAAAAGAAAAAAATGTGGATTAGTCAAAACGTATTAACAAAAACAGATTGCAGTTACGTTCAAATTGAAAATAAGTCATTAGCTAGTACCTTTACACATGAAAAGTTGGATGCAAAAAGCTATAAAGCTTTTACAAATTATAGATACATTATTATACTATTGTATTCACCAATAGAATTAAGGATGATTGCCAAGGTGTACACGAAAGCATCAACGATCCCCATTTCTGCCAAGAATATGAAACACTTATTAACGTCTAAAAAAAATTTAGTTAAAAGAGTATAGAATGATTATTCTTGCTCTTCATTGGATTTTCTGATATATCATCTAAACGTTATCTCACAGATTTATAGGCTCTAAAATAAACCTTCTGGGGAATTCCAATTTCATTAGAGTGCCTAAGTGCTTACAGTCTGTTCAACAAGAAAGATTCCTCGATTTTTTCGAAAACTATTAGCGGTTCTTGAACGTTTTCTTAAAAATTAAAGAGCATTGAAAGGAATAATGCGCGCCTACCTAGTACGTGGTGTAATCCTCATCGTTATCCAGAATGACCTGGCACCTTTTTGGCATGCTTTCCACTAATTTCACAGCATATTCCCTTGGTTTCAGGGTGAAAACACGTTTTCCCGAAAGTTTTCTCTTTACAATACTTCAAACGTTTTAGATTGGTTTTGCATCGGTAGACTGTGATAGCATTTTCTGCGTCCCAGGCGGTGCAGATACGGTTTCGATGTTTAGGGTACGACATTCAGGTAGGTTCGAATGTACTTTAATTTGAAAAAAAACGTTCAAAAATCTCCAATAGTCGGACGAATGAGGGAAACTGGGGTTTTTGCACTTTTCACCTTCCCAAGCAAATGCGATTACAAAGGTTTTAAGCTTGTCTCACAGCAGAACAGTGCTGCCAATTATATGGATTTTTTTTCAAATCTGAAGAAACTTCGGCAAATCTTGGATTTGTAAAGAGTTTGAAGATATTCGATCGAAATCTGAAGATTTTTTTGAATATTTTAGTTTTTAAGGCTTTCCCAAATTAGCCAAGGGAAATTAGTCTCCAAGATGTAAAAGCAAGAACTTAGTGAGCATCCAGGAAATAAAAATCCATTCACTTCTTTTCAATGAGTATCGGAGGCTTTTTAATTGCGTATCTGTCACTGGAATTCCAGATTGCCGATGATTGATTTTCTAAAGACTTTTAGTCGTTATAATTTTGTTGACCAACTTATATGCCGCCAAAGCCTTTGCAACATCTAGAACTGAAATAGCAAAAGGAATCTTGTAGACTTGCGCATGATTTTTTTAAATCTTTCGATAATTAATCAGTCTGAAAAATCGTGAGAAATATGGCAGCATAACCTCAAAAAAGTTGGTTTTATTCAAAAAGAAGGTAACCGAATCAATATGATCTCGCTTGAAATGATCATTGCAGTACATGAGAAATTCGAAGCTGCCTGAAAAGATGACCGACTCACATAGTCGTTAATCGATTAAGTTTTAACATTCTGAATCTGCAAATGACAGATACGCAATTCACAGAGTCGTCTTTCCAATGGATTCTTTTTTCCTGAGCAGTTCGTATTAAAAGCTAATATGATTGAATGAATCATAGACATATAGTGCTGGAACGCTGGCTACAGCCGTCAGAAGTGGACTAGGGAATACAAATAGAAGACAAATGGAGAAATCCCATGTCTTCTTTTCTAAGGATGGTAATTGGTTTAACCGATCATCAGTCGCCACCCTTAGAAATGGACAGATCGACTGAAGTATATCCCAGTGGTCCATGGCATGATCCAGGCAACACAAGGTCTAGCCCCGCGTGAGTAAAAAAATTGCAGCTAATCGGAACCGATACCAGCTAAACTGTCATATTGAATAAGTCTACAGCTGGTGGCTGTGTTGAATAGTTTACCAAGATGGCTGCATATCTGGTATGCGCGAGTTGGACGAAAATGGAACCTTTTTTGGCTAGACCATGTATGGATTGGATCATGGTCAATGACATTCAATCATTAAAAATAGGTTTATATCTGAAAATGATTTTCAAGATTCATAGAGATATTACAGATAGAGTAGGCATGCCATAGGGCACATGTAAGTGGGAATGTCCGCTCGTTAGAAAGAGAGAGACGATGAATTTGGCATTGCTGTCTTTGTCACCTAAAGCATGCTACTCGCAGCCGTTAATACGTATGTACACTAATGTAATAAAGTAACGCATACGCAGTACGCAGTGAAAGTTACTTAATATTTAGAAATCTCTAAGTGTTGATTTAAAATCAATAATTGTAAATTAAATATATAAAACTAATTCGAACAAAAAATTTAGAAGCTTTCTAGATTTTTTAAAGGCTCCAGAAGAAGAAAAACCATTTCTTAGGAAAATTGAGAATGTTTTGTTATTTTAATAAACTAATTTAAACCCAATATTTAATAAGATTTAATGCGATGAGATATTTCGTAGTTTCTAGTATCGATAGGGAAAAAGATCTCTGCTAATACAATTTTACAGGAATACATTCGGAAACTGAGAAACCATTGAAATATTCTAAAATATAAAACAAAGCCATCTTAAAGCTAAAATAACGATAGGGGGAAAGGGGAAATGATCTCTGCTAATACAATCTTACAGGAATCATTGGGAAACTGAGAAAACATTGAAATATTATCAAAAATAAAACAAAGCCATTTTAAAGCCTAAATTAGTGATAGCGGAAAGAGGGGCATGATCTCTGCCAATACAGGTTTATGTGGGTACGTTGGGAAACTGAGACAACATAGAAATATTATAAACAAAACCCTTTTAAAGATTAAATTAACGATAGAGGAAAGGGGAAATGATCTCTGCTAATACAATTTTTTTATGGGTACATTGGGAAACTGAGAAATCATTTCTGGGGTAAAATTCAAATACAAGAAAGAAAGGCACATGATTATGGACTAGCACTCCGTTAAAAATAATTTACAGACTCATAATGGTTAAAGTACAAAGCACGACCATAAAATAATATGATTTGGCCAATTAAAAGGAGTAGATTATTTCAAAGAAAATCAATATAATCAATATATTAATGCATAATTTCTTGGCCTAACCATAAAAGAAAAGGATGAAGATCCTATCTCAACACACTAGTTAATCTGCGCGTCGTCGAGGAGCACGTGGTTCACACCTTGAATTCACAAACTGGACTGAAATTTTGGAATCAACGTACGCTAGCGCGATGAACAGTGCTTAATGAGAGAAAAATACGTCTGCCCTCTCGCCCTTTCTTCTCTTCGTTGTATCTTACTTTGCCTCGCTACCTCAAGACATCCCCCAAAATTCTTTCCTTATTCTCGAAAAGCGAGAAAAGCGGTCCTTGAAATTCGTGACTAGTGGGATGGCCGAATATACTCCTGTGCGAGAATTGGAGAACGGAAGTCCATGCTTCGAACGGCAGATGTTGTTTTGAACTCCATGACTCCCAAAAAAAAATAAGAGAGACGGCATCAACAGCTAGAAATGAAATAAAATATCCAAGGTGGCGAAATTTCCTAATTTTATAAATAATTAAGCTGGTAATCGCCTTGGTTCATTTTCACCAGAGACATGTCGTGGATCTCAGGCGGCCAAAGAGTGAGTAGATACGATAATCCAGGAGGTAAAGCCAGAAGAAGAATACGCCGAAGGTCACAGGACAGAAGAAGCCTCGCTAAGGTGGAGGTGACGACAGACCCTAGTCGATAACGCAATGTGGGGTAGTAGAGACCTTCAAGATTCACCACTTAAGAGCGCGACATTCGAAAGCTCTCATAGCGATTTTTAGCGACAAAAAAATGAAAAACAAAAAAAAAGAAACATAGATGAAATAATTTCTAAATAAACAAATAACAATAAGGACTGCCGAATTTACTTTTGATGCAAACAGGGAATTAAAAAATTCAAATAAATTCCGAGTTGAAACAGTGATTTAAAAAAAATATGAATTCTAATTCAAAGTACAAATGGGTTGTTTTCAAACAAAAATTAAAAGTATGAATTTTAACATTGATTTGAATTTAAAATTGAATTGAAACAGAGAATTTTCAAAAATTATTAAAATTCTGGATTTAAATAAAGAATTTTCAATTTTAAACTGATTTTGAGTATAAACTGAAATTTATACATGAGAACAACAATTCTGAATGGAAAATTGAATTTTTTAAACGAAATTATAATTCTAATTTGAAACGAGGTATTTTCGAATTAAATTTAAATTATGAATTGCAACAGGGAATTTTAGAAAAATTTATGATTATTAGTTAAAATGGAGAATTTTTGAAAATAATTAAAATTCTTGATTTGAAAAGAGACTTTTTAAAAAACTGTTATTTCTGAGTTAAAACGAACAAATTCCTTAAAGAATTAAAATTCTTGATTTTTACTGGGAATTTTCAATTTTAAATCCATTGTTAGGCGGAATTGGAATTTATCCAGGAATGATGAAATATGATGAATTCGGACGGGGAATTTTACAAGAATATTCTAATTCTTACAATGAGTTGAAATGGAGAATCTTTAAAAAGAATTAAAATTTCATATTTCCACCACGAATAAAAGCCTAATTAAAAAATTGTGATTATGTAGTAAATACTATATTTATTCAGCTTTTTTAAAATGCAGAAGTTTTTGATACAGTATGACATTTTTTAAATAAAAAATTCAATCTTTCATATCATATATTATATTATATAATTTGTTAATTATTTTATTCTAATTATTGTGTAATCTTTTATGAAATTTCATGTTAATGGTCCTTAAAAGGAGCGATTTCTGAAATTTTAAAGTATAACTTATATCACGTAAGATGTTATATAGAAAAAGAATAAATTGACCGAATTTCGTATCCCAATGTTGACGACTTTAGTAATTGATGTTCTTATCTTTAAATATGACTTTGTTGAAATGTAAATATCTCAGAAGAAGAAGAAGCTGAAAGACATATAATCGATGAGGTACCTGAGTTTAGGATATATTATACAAGCTACAATAAAGCACTAGAATGGTCGTTTGTTAAACTGTTCAACAAATTCTTTCTTAACACATTCATCAGTTTTTCTCCACTTGAAAAAAATGAAGGTCGTTTATATTCTCTTCTTCATCATGGCAATCATCCTTAGTTTTATTGGTGAATATCATAGAAATAATAATAATATATCTGTTTTAAATAAATCATTTCAAAATTTAGGAAATTTGCTTAAACAACACATTAAACTTCTATGCATATTGTTTAGCTTTAAATATTTTTTCTTACCAGTAGCATTTGGCCCTTTCTCAGTCTCCGAAGATTCTCGTCAAAGTCTTCATTTCCATCTAATAAAATACGTCATTATTGTTTTTCAATTAAATTTTCTTAACCAGGGACGGGTAAATTTTTTTAAAGCAAAACTGTTTCTGAGCTATTTTTAGAAGCAACTACTCTATGAGTAACGAGATTATTAAAATCATTTAATTAATTGATTTTTTAACATGCATCTCGAATTAGCAATACTAATTGAATTTCGTATTAGAGTATTAGTAACTAAAATTTAAAAAAAGCCACGCGTCGTATAACGTTACTAACAGCTGTTGCGGAATGATGACGGATACCTAGTTTGCTTTTAAGTACAGTCATTCTAGGTCACTACTTAGGTTTGATTTCTAAACATTGTTTTTTAATATTTATATTTATATGCTTCCAAGAAAAAATGTGTTTCCAAGTTCACGGATAGTTTCCACGAATTTCAAATGATTTATTATATATTACTAGTAGAATTTCTAAACTCTAATGTCATTCTTATGTATCGAATTCTTAATTTGGATAATACAAAGATAATAAAAGAATTGACGTTCAAAGCAGACAAAATACGAAAAGAATTTCCTTGATACAAATTCCATAAGCTCATATGGATTAACACAAAATTAATAATTTTAAATAAATCCATTTTATCGATCGATAATAATCTGTGAATACCCTTTATGTTTTTTAAATTTTCTGGCATTGAAATATATTATACTTTCTTTCTTGTTGCAGAGTTAAGTTTGCAATTTGAGTGTTTACCTAATGGAGAGCCTATTCCTGGTTTTCATCGTAGCAGATTTTCTGCTTCTTTGTCTTCTTATTCTTCTTCGTCTTCTTTTGGAAGAAATAATTTATCTGAGAGGCATCTTTATCCTGCTGCACCTTCTTTTCGTGCCAGGAATAGGTCTCCTCGTGCCAGGTCTCCTCTTTCAAAGAGTTATTTTTCCGCTACGACCGCTGCTTCTGCAAAAACGCTTCCTTCTCCTGACGGAGGTGGATGTGGACTTGAACAACTTAGATTTATTCGGCTTATTTCTAAGAATAATAGGTATCGAATATTTGAACTTCGAAGATGCACTTTTCCTAACGATAAATTAATTAGAGTGAAAACAGGAGAAAACTCTTGGGGGCCTGTGCCAAGCGAAGAACAAATTGTATTATCAACATCTGATGGCGATGTCTTTGCAATTCTGCAGACTCATAATGTTCTTGCTGGGGTCTATAAAAGTATTAATTCTGTAGTAAAACGTATAAAAATAGACATGGGATTCCATACGATTACCGTATTGAACCGAGAAGAAATGAATGAAATTCCAGTAGGTAACCGTCGCCATATCATGAAGAGTTTTACTGTAAAGAATGTAAACCACGTATAAACAGCAATCTTCTTCCATACGAGTGAAGAGCAGTACGTCTTTTTTACGTATTTTTCTTTTTAATTGAGTTAAAAGTTATTATTTTCTGGAGTTGATAACACAATAAAAAATTTTGAAAGAAATATATTTTTTATGCATAATTGGTAATTATTTAACCAATTGTTCTCCCTATTAGGCTTGAAGAGTCATTATGTTCTCGAAACAATAAAATAATTCCTTAATATCTGGGTTTTAGGGAACTCTGGCGATTCTGTGGAAACATGATTAAACTTTAGTGTTGGGTGTTTAAAGTGTATCGTTAAAGTGGGTTTACAATAATTTAGAAATTCGGGGAGTATAAACGGAGGTTTTTGGGATCGCTGTTAAGTTTCTCCATAGGTGTATTCAAAAGAATTGCGTACTGCGAAAGATAGTGGGAGAAGTGTGTACTGCGAGAAATAGTGCGAGAAGTGTCATGGAAAAGTATGCAGGGCTGATGGTCATGTCCTGAGATACGCTCCTCTGGAAAATGACACTGTTCGTTGTAATACTACAATTTCCAGTTGAGACAGTGAATCTTTGTTCCCAAAGGGGCATCAATCTCTATACATCTAACTGTGTCGGGATCAACCTTTAAGCTTTTAAACAGAGAGATGATAAGTCTATGAGGGGCTGAACCGAAATCTTTCAGCTAACCAATCAGGGCCATTGATAGGTCACAATGATGGGCTGATGCGTCCAAACTGCTACGTCAAAAAAAAACGATGCGTCAATTAGCATGTTTTCTCAGCCGCCTGCAACACTTTTTTTTCGAGCAACGTTATTTGTACATCTCTCTCCAAACAGGCTCAATTCTTCGAAGAATCCTGTCATTAAGTATGGCTCTAATGATCTTGAGCGTGTTCCAACTCTCTAAATTTCGAGCCTCTAACTTTGACCATTCATTTTCTCCGTGTTTCTTCGAAAAGCCGTAACCTACCCTTGATTAAAAACTGTAAATATTCGTTGAAATGTATAACCATATTTTCGATGAGAGCTGCAAGCTTAAAGTATATTTGTCAAGAATTGCTAAGTATTTCTTGGAATTTAATAATTTTGTATTAAAAATCCTAACAATTTCCGATAGAAAACACAACACTATCAAAAAGTTTAAAAAAATTTTGAATCTTGTTTAAATTATAACGATTTTCGTTGGAATATATAAAGTTCTCATAGAAAACGCTAATTCATCCCCAGCATATATTCCTACGTATTTTGATCTGCTGTATTCGAATCTGTGGTTAAAATAGCACCTTTCACGATTGGTTTACAACATAACCTCCAAAACCGTGTTTTTAAGTTTATCATAAAAATCTATAATAAGATTTCAGTAATATAACTAGAAAATCTGGAACATAACCTTAAAAACGAAATTGTCTGAGCAGTGCTTTGCAGGACAAAATTAGATCTGTGTACTTCCGCAAATCGAATTCGATACGTAAGTCGAGCTAGCGTTTGTTTTGCATGAATGTACTCCCTGATTCAAAATCAGCGGATTCTTACTTATTTCTCAGTAGCACACTTTTCACTGACGATTCAGTAGAATTTCTAGCCGTTGACTAAATAGTTCCTAGATTTTTTCTCAGTCAAAGTTATTTCAAGAACAAAATTGTCGTCTTTCAAGAGTTTTGGAATTTGAGGTTCATCTAATATTCCTTCTTTTAACTTATCATCGGAAAATATGTGAAATTGAGACACTATATACTGAAAACATTGCCCTTCTTTATTTAGTGCTTTCACGAAGGTTTTCATTAGACCCAACCTAATGTGTAGAGGTGGAAGAAGAACTTCTGATGGCTCCACTAATGGCGCATTAATGACGTTTCTGCATCCTCGTTCCAGTGATATTCTTGTCGGTAAAATTTTATTCTTGGAATGATTTCCACGACCTCGGATGTCCAATAGACACAGGAAACGAGGCTACTCCGTGTTTCCTGATTGTTTTCCCAGAAGCACCGTGAGAACTTTGAAATGTCCACAAACTTGACATTTATTGTGTTCGTGCCTGACTTTTTCAAGGCGATTTTCATATTACTGCAATTTTTATTGAGTTTTTTTAAATGAGTTATTGGTATCGATACATACTGGGTTGTGTTGTGCAAGAAGACAACCTTTAGGCTTCCTTTGGAAGAGTCTATGAAAAATCTGCATTCTCCATCTTCGTAAACGATCAAAATAAAGGTATTCCCGAAAATTCTGTTCTCTGCTTCGATAAACACTTGAATTTGTCCCTTTTTTTAAATTCCCTTTTTTTAAAAGCTGAAGCAAGGTGTTCAGCGCCATCTTTAGGTAATCCCAAATCTCGAATTAAGTTATTCAAATCCTGTTGGGACCACCTATCTGAATGTCTCGCTTTTGTGTCATATGTAGTGTACTCGTCAACAGATGTGTCACATTCAATGTTGAAATCTGAGCTAATGCTAGTAAAATAGTCTGTCTCATGTTCCAGAACTGCCTTCTTTTTTTAGTATTTGAATGAGAAGTGCCAGCGTCTACTGGAATGTCTGCAAATCTTTTCGTTTTTGGTCCTATCACAGAAGAGACTGTGTTGTAAGTTATTTATTGTTTGTTCAAAATTCCCCATTTTTTCATATCGTTCATGCAGAAGTAACAATCCATTTTATTTTGCAGTTTTTCCCAAATTGCTGGTACAATAAACTTCAAGCTTGCATTTTTTTACTTTCTTCGCATTTCTAAAACATTAAATTGCAAGCAGAGCATATTATACGAGGAGCCCAGCTTTCATCTCGTTCTGTAAACTCAATGTTGAAGTATTTTTCACACGTGTCCCGATCTTTCCCAGTAATGTTTTTCCGATATTTTGGGATTTCATATAAAGTGCAAATGTAACAAAATTGATACTGATTGTTTTCACAACTATTAGTTTTTTAAAAAGTTTTTTGTTTTGAAAGCCATGGTAATTTTAATAGCCGCATGTTAAGGATCCTGACCCGATCGCTGGTGAGTCCACCTTCCTGGGAGTGATAACCCTCATATCTCCCCAGGGCTAATTATGAGCGCATTCCGGCTTTGATGAGGACAATGTCAACTCATCGCCAGAGACACTACAGCTTCATCCTGACTCCTTAACGTTCCCCTGCAGGGTACCGCGCCTTCACTGGCTTCGTTACTGTGTTAGCGGGACGAAGAATTATTCTGCACATTCCTTTTCAGAGCAGTTGTCATCACTTCCAGTACCTAGCGAAGTAGCAGGTATTGACAGTTAACATTTAAGTAAATTCAATGGATGGAAATCAATGGAAACTCCAGTCTGAAGATTTATGATTGAATCATAACACAAGAGGCTCAGAACTCATTGTTCAGAAGAAACATAGTAAGCTTACTTACGATAATTATGATGAGAAAGACTTCTCTGAGAGCTGATTGTTGTAATACAGTAAGTTCTTGGAATAATTTAACAGATTTTTGCGTTGCTTTGTAGATTTGGAGTCAGCAGCTTGAATCCCGAAAAAACATGTTTTTCCATCATTTACTCAAAAATACGGGTTTTTGAGGTTGTGTCGAAAACCAATCGTCAGATGTCTATTTTGACCTCAGATTCCGATTCAGTGGGTCAAAATACATAGAAATACGCGTGTCTCGTCAAAAGTATCAGAATTTTTTTGCGCGTGGCTGTGTTATTTTTGTTTAAGAATACTAATTTAATGTGAAACATACTATCATATCCTAAAGTTGTTAAGGAATTGTGAATATTCTTTGAAATTTTAACATTTGTAAGGTGAAATAGCAATATCTTCCGAACAAATTACTAACATAAGAACTTATTACAAACTGTAAATCGCCTTTGAGATTAAAGACTTGATTATTGACAAGTTGATCTCGTTTGACGATGACTGTGATTGAAAATTGTTGTAATATTGAAAAAATGATTTAGCTCCATATGACATATATTCCAATAAATGTGAGATATCCTCTCTTTCATTGGGTATTTTATTTTTTAAATATTTTTATATAAGAAAATAAAGTAAAGTCTCAAGAAAACTCCGTTCATAAAATCCTTATCAAAAATGTACGTGACTTGTTAATTATGTTTCATATCTGCACATTCATTGTGCTCCACCTGGGTTGCAAAAATTATTCATTGATATTTTGTAGTATTTAAGTTTTGGAATTTTGTTAGCATTTTTAATCTGAATTTATATAACTTTATTTAATTTCTTTAATTATTTTATTCTAGTTATTATTTTACCTATCATAAAATTTCATCTAGATGACGACATGCGTCTGTAATTATAAGAAACTTTTATATTTAAGGACGAACTTCGCTTAGTTTTGTTTACTTTTTCTATGTAACCAATGATTGGTCGTCGACTGCGAGTTACTTTGCTGGACATCTTGGACACCCGGAATTATTGATGACTTTAGAAGAACCGGAGATACACGACAAGGTCAAAATGTAAGGTTTCAGGACATTCAAATTCTCCGGCCGTAACATGGACTACCAATCAATTCTTTGACGAGTAGGTCGCCCCTCAAGAAGGCTTTTGTTGAGATGCCGATTGAATTTGAGGAATATTCTAGACTATTTCAAAAATTCTAAATTCGAATGTACACCTGGCGTGGAACGGGCCCAGACCCGGACTATTACTATTGGGACTACTGGTACCAAAAGAGATCTTTTATAGATGTCAGGATGAATTTTGGTTCCAGGCTGTAGCCAATAAGTCTTACCGGAGAGTAAGGAGAATAATTATCCACCGCTTGAGTTATGCTTGGTTAGTTAAAATTGGTACATAAGAAGAATGGAAAGCCATGCAGGGATAGCTAGCACCCATAGCAGTCGGCATTGAAGTCCTCTACGACACACTGCCTGCCGTCGTGACTACTTCAGTCTTTCCGAGGCGTCGAGGTTGACGTTGAGTCTTGTTAATCTGGGGAAGGAAAACTTTACCATTGCTGCTGCCGCCACCGGATTATCATTCTTTAAAAAGCCCATAAAGAAATTTTCGAGCAGAGGACCAACACGGATTCAGCAATTTAGCGGCAAGACTCTCTGTTGTAACTAGATTGGGTCAGGGGAAACTGGTCCAACACTTGGTCATCCTTTCCTTTTTATATTGGGCTTCAGATACGAAAAATGAATATTCTCTGATATTAACTTCCGTTTTCGACCTAGTTTTCGAGTCTAAATTTGTTTGATGATTGATATTGTTGAGTGAATTGTTCCATTTTCTCTCTGTTATGTTTTAAGTTATGAATATACTTATTTTATCTAATTTGGCCCAATATGTTTTGTACTGACTATGAGGTTACCCCTGTTTCATATTATGTTTGCGCCCACGCCACTAATTTTGATCATACCCCTCCCGCTGAATTATTTGACCATTTTGCTAAATTATTATTGAATTATGATTACCCCTCTTTATTAAATTCGGAATTATCTCTTTTGATTAAATTAATTATTCTTCTCTGGTGCGATTTGACTACCCCTTTTTCTTAAATTATGAGTACCCCCTTTTTTTAAACTATGACTAGCCTTTTGTGTTAAATCGATTACCCAATTCTGATGTATTTCGACTATCCCCTTTTGTAAAATTTACACCAAAGAAAAAGGGCCTAATCTATCGCGGATTATAGTTTAGGAGGTCCATCAAGCTAGCACCTCCACAATCGAAATTCCCAAATTTCTTTGCATCAGAATTTTGGGCTATTTTTGGGCTATATTGCCGATTTTTGGGCTCCACTAC
>JAAAKG020214838.1:0-22202 GCA_010014905.2 Druon quercuslanigerum
TACTAGTACTATTATCTTTGGCAATCGCTTTTTTCACTACATTACGCACACTCGGCACACCAATCACTATACGTATACAATTTTTTCGGTCTTGTTTCTTATTTAATTTCATGTTTCATCCACTTGAAAAAGGGGAAAAAGGGGATAAATATTCGATATAGGGGAAAATAGGGGACGTTCAAAAAAAAAGGGGGAAAGGGGAAAATAGGGGACACGGTTGCATCCCTGATATTAGGCTAGAAACATTAAAAATTTTAAACATTAAACTTTTATTAACTTAAAGTTCTTAAATTAGAATTTAAATTATTTTCATTTTAATAGTTTAAGCATCCTCGAAAAGCATTAAATATTTATTTCAAAATCTTGGGAAATCTAGAAGTTGTTTTAAATTTGTTCAAATTTAAAATTATTTTTGAAATGTCTTCAGAACTTCTAAATAACTTTTAAAATTGAATTTGTTCTACAACTTCTAGAAAATTTCGCGAATTGAAAAAAATGGCTAGTAGAGTAATTTTAAGATATATTTAGAAGTTTTTAAAAGATTGCAAATTAATTTAGAGCTTCAACTGATATCAAATAATTTAAGCCAAGTATGTGTACCGACAAAATTCGATTATTCGTATCGAAATTTTCGTGCAAATACCCACGACTTAATTTAAAACAAAATGTAGATTTTTGCAGATTTTAAACAAAAAATTTAGAAGGTTTTTAAGAATTGTGAAAGGCTGAAAAAGAATAAAAATTTCCAAAATTGTCAAAAAGAGACCTTGGCAGATTTGAGAGATTTTTAAAGAAATTTGCAGAATTTTCAACAAATTGTAGGAAAACTTCTATTCATTTTAAAATACGTTTAGCAGTTCTAGAAAAAAAATTCCGAAGACTTTGTTTGAATTACTTAACATCATTTCAAGTTTTAAATTAACTTTGAATCTTTTCCAAATTTCTAAATATCTCTTAAAATTACTCAAATTTTTTCTAAAAAATAATGAGTGTTCAGTTAATATTTCTACATAAAAATTCCAACAATTTCGCTTATAAATTAATAATTTTTCAAATAGAACAATAAAAATTGTAACATTAAGAGGTTTAAAGCTTTTCGAAATTTGAACAATTCGAGGCTTTCTATGTCAAACGATTAAGTTTAAAATTGCTACTTTTAAATATTTGGCTTCAATTTGCTCGTATTAAATTAACAGTCAAATATTTCTAAATATTAAATATTTATTTTTCATAATTAAAAAATGTCAAATTAAATGGGTTAAAAAGTGAATCATTTAACCTGATACAATATTTTTAATTAAATAAAAGCCTTTAATTACGAATATATTATTATTAAGTTATTTTTAAGTTGAAAATAGTTTATACAGTTTTAATCGCAACTTTATTTTTTTTAACGAATTTAGAAACGTCTGATCAAATAAATTATTGTTCAGTTTTTAATACTTAAGGGACAGATCCATTTTAAAATCCATTTTAATTTTTATTTGTGTAAGTCTTCAAGACTGCACTTTAAAATTCTTTGAATAAAAAATATACGCTTAAAAATAAAATTCTAAAGTGAAGAATTTGAAAAGTAAATGATTTCTGAATTACGCATTTTAAACTGAATGATATCGTAATTGAAAAAGATATCAATTCAACTAATTATTTTAAAAACTGTTGAACTCGACAGATTTTTCTTCTGAAAATTTGTAAAATTCCCGGTGACTTCCCGGTCCAGCGGCCACTCTGCGTGAATCTGAACCCTATAAATATAAAAATTCTTACCTGGCCATTTGAAGTGGATGGTTTCTCCTCCTTTTCTTCCTTCGGTTTAAGACTCTCATCGTCCGCGACAATAAGAAACTCAGGACTCTCACTCTTAATAGGTGGTTTCTCCCTGTGCATGACCGTCACCGTCAGGGAATAATTTTGATGGAAGTCATCCACTTTGAGAATAGTACCATCCTTGATACCAAGATCCTCCAAAACCTTGTCATTATTCTGCTCGGTCTCTCCTTCCTCGCTGCTGATAACAACCACTCCTTTTCCGTCGATCATAACGTCTGGAGCTATCATATTCATCCTTCCCTTGAGAACAGACTCCTCCAACTCCTTCACAGTCATCTTCGTCGTATCCGCCGCGAGGGTCGCCTGTGGAGTCGGTGCGCAAACGTAACACTTTGGATTTGGCGGATTCACGAACTTTTCAGGTACGAGGAGCTGATTACGATGATTCATCTTCAATCGCAAGTAAACCGACCAGCAGGCTTTCAAGTTGTCTTCAAGAATACGGAATGCATGAAGTATTACCACCCCGGCGACTATTGCATTTGTCGTGGCTATCGCTGGGATTATGTTTCCTGCCATTGCTGTAAAAAAACAGTGAGATATTTTAATCGGATTTGGAAAGGTCAAGTTATTTAAAACATAACTTCAGGCCTCACAGTCCCTATGGAATAAAATGTTGAAACTCATAGAGTACTATTTTCGCGGTTAAAGGATAAAATATCAAGGATAAACTCATATGACGTTAAAAAATGATCAAGTTATATTTTTGGAAAATTTTAAATGAATTAGAATTTAAAAAATAATAAAAACAATGCCATTGACTCCCGTAAAATTAGTAGGCATTTAGGGGAAATGAAGGTAAAGGGAGAAGAATGCGGTAAAATGTATAAAAATTCAAGATGAATTACAAAAAAAGTTCAAATGAATTGAAAACAATCTGAAAATATGAAAAAAGTAATTTGAAATAAGCTAAAAAAATTCAGTGGAATTCCAAAGAATTTTATGAAATGCCTAAGAATTCAAGGTAAGGTTAAAAGACTTCAGAATTATTTAAAGAAAAACTTCTGGAAATTAAAAAAAAATCCACTATATTAAGTAAATTTAGAAGAATTAAATTGAATAGAAAAAATGTAAGAGAATTCCACCGAATTTAAAAGAATCCAGGATAAACTAATAAGAAACCAAGCTGAATTCCAAATATTTTAAATCCTAAAATTTTCTAAACAAAAAATTGGCTAATGCCTACAAAATAATTCGAATGAATTGGAAAAATTTGTAAAATCCACAGATTTCAATTAAATTTGAGTGAATTCAAGGCAAACGAGCATAATTCGATGAAATTTTAATAAATAATGAATTGAGGAAGTTTGAAATGAGCCTGAGAATTTATATGAGCTTTAAAGTGTTTTAAAATCCATTGAATTGAGCAGAATTGAGGGAATTTAATAGAATTAAAAAGAATTCAGAATAAATCAATAAGAATCCAGGGCGAATTCAAATAAATGGCAGAAAATCTTTAAATCCCTACGAAATCCCTTACTTCGTGTGAATACATTATTTAAAATCCATAAAAATATTATAATTTCCTGTGAAGTTCTATAACATTTCATGTTTCCAGAAATCCTGAAAAAGTTAATAAAATACCTTGGGAGCTTTTAAAATTACTTTACATCATTGACATCCTCGAAAACCTTATAAAATCTGTAAAATCGTTCCAATCCTTCCAAAATTTTAGAACATTCTTTATCCTAAAATATTTCAAACACATTGAAATCCCTTGAAATCTGAAATCTAAGAAACCTAAAATACTTCAAATCCTTTGATGATTTTATCAATTAATTCTCAATCAAATAAATTCTTTAATTCCTGAAACCCTCGACATTGTCTTAAAATACTTTGAGAGCTTTAAAATATCTTAAAACCTTATAGGTCCTGCAAAATCGCTCTAAATCTACCGTCATTCTAGACAATTTTTTATCATAAAATATTCCAAACGCTTTAAAATCCCTTTGAATCAATGAAATTAATTAATAATTCCTTGTCAACATTTAAAATTCCCTAAAATATTCCATATCACTTGAAATCCCATTAAGATATTTTGAAATCCTTTGCAATTTTTTAAAGCTCTCAAAAACTGTAAGGAATTCAAAAAAAAAAAATGCATTCATATATTTCAAATCCTTTGGATAAATTAAAAATAATTCAGGATTAATTCCAAATCAGAAATACCTCAATTCCTCTGAATCAACCGTTTAAAATCTACTAAAATATTATAAAAACCAGTAAAATTCTATGATAACGTTCCCTGAAATCCTGAAAAATATATTAAAATACGTTGAGAGCTTTAAAATGCATTAAAACCATTGAAATCCGCAAAAATATCTTCTGAAATTCTAAAACATTTTTTGTTAAAAGGACCGTTTTCCTTAAAAAACGTTGGCTTGAACACCAAATTTTTCTTACTTTTCAACAATTTAAAGATTAAAAAAAATAAAAATTTTGTCCTCAAATATTTCAAACGCTACGAAATCATCTCAAATTAATACAAAATTCTTTGGAATCGTTTCAAATTCTCTAAAATGTTTTTAAATAAAAGCTCTTGAAAATGCCTTATAAGTTTTCAACATACCCTTAAACCTTATAAACCCTTCAAATTATTGAGATATATTGAAAATTAATCATTAAAAGCACGCTGAAATATGTAATTACTAGAAATAGGTGTGTTGACCCAAGAGATGGTTTTTTTTAAAGAGACATTATTAAAAGTTACAGTATGGACTGCACAGGGATCAAATCTTGAAAATAGGGTACTTTAGGGTCCTTAAATGAGTATAGGGTACAATATGGGATATAGGGACTGGTATGTGAGGCCTGTAATGTATAAAATTTCTACAACCTACACTTGATATCGAACCGAGTTTTCTGAGGGATTCCGAAAATATACGCTCGAATATTCGCGCAAGAAGCTACAAAGTCCATGGCACTTTGATCATCCTTGTCCCAAACGAGATGGTCAGTGGGGGATTTTTCTAGACGAGCTGCTAAATCTTTGCTAAGGTTTTTAACAGCGTCTGCGAAAATCATTCCACAATTGGCAATACTCCACCGTTGCTGATCCTTTAATCCTGGATCACCCACGTCCTTGCTAGAACCAGGAACTGAAATATTTGGTGAAGTTAGATTTTAGATGTAGAACAATCTTTTAGATTAGAATTGGATATTTTTCAGATACAATACATACCTCCGTCAGGAAGGTTGGACCATTCGAGTGGCGCAGGTGGTCTTCGCTTTTTCCACAAGTTGTCCATACTTAGCAGATACTTGATATCGTCGTGAAAGAGTTTTGTGAATAATTTCTCCGGATCGTAACCACAAGCCTGAGCCCAAGTGCGTGTCGAACTTCGCTCAACGTTCCCCTTCTCGTTTGATTCTGTCTCCAGCGCACCTTCTCCAGCCGTTCCTAAAGAATTTCCAAATTTTATCAAGACAAATTTGTAATAAAAAAATAAAAACAGAAAAATTTAATAAAGTTTATTCACCAGCAGCTTCGGGGTCAGCTGTGTCAGGGGAAACATCCTGATCCGGATCTTCTTCTCCGAACAATTGGCTAAATATAAAAATTAACTTATATCAAGATAATTTATTGGCATAAGAATATTAAAAACATAGTTAAAAGACGAATTTAAATATCAAGCCTTGCTTAGGAACCGTACCTAAATTATGTAACATCTCAAGGGTGAGCGGAGGGGGGGCGTAATTTTTTCGAATTCGCAATAACTGTAACCTGAAGATTATCTTTTTATAATAGATTTAATGCTTTCACGATGATTCATTATGATAAAAGAGATATTTCGAGTTTCAATCAGAGCTTCAGAGCTTCAGAGCTGACCTGAAAAAGAGGTATCAGGTTGTGTTGTTCTTATGTATACTCTCTACGATGCCTGTGATTGGCCACAGCGCCCCACCATGGAGACAGGACGCATCTGATTGGCCAATCAAGTCTTATTTAAAAATCTAGGAGGACGGAAAGCCAAATCGGATTGGTATTATAACCGTTGTCTCTATTGATGTTATTAGGGTGCTTTAAGATTTCGATTGCGTCTCTATGTTTTCTTGGAAAAATATTGTGTGTTTTAGCGATGACGGTTGTTTTATCAAATAAAATGTTACGTCCTGTTTCAATATGATGTTCACCTAGTGCTAACTGCGTGAAATGTTTTAGCCTGATTTTACTATAATATTCCATTATAAGTTGGCTCACCGCTCTCCCGGTTTCTCTAATATAGACTTTGCCACAAGAACAAGGGATTTTATATACTACTGGATCACTGATAGGTGCCTTTTTGTCTTTAGGGTTGTTTAGAAATTGTCCTTCTTTCGCAGGTGGTTTAAATATGCGTTGGATGTTGTGTTTGTTGAGAATTCTTCCTCTTTGTTCTGTGACACCTTGGATGTAGGACAGGACGGTGGTCGTTTCTCTCTCTCTTTCTTAAGTTGTTTTGAATTGTTTTCTTGGGTGTATTTTCTTATTGCTTTATCAATTTGTTTGATTGTGTAATCGTTCTGTATCAGGATTTGTTTAACGTTTGGTAACTCCTTTTGTAAATTACCTTTATCTGTTATGGAGACAGCTCTGTCCGATTTTTTGTAAACTAGTACGTCCAAGAAAGGCCATTTTCCGTTTTGTTTAATTTCCATGGTGATGAAATCGAAAAACTTATTTAGTTCAGGTACGCCCTGTCTCTATGGTGGGGCACTCTGGCCAATCACAGGCATCGTAGAGAGTATGCATAAGAACAACATAACCTGATACCTCAGTTTCAGGCCAACCCTCAAGAAGTGCACTGCAATGTTCACGAAACGTCGGCAAAATTCGTAGTTTTGTACACGATTGAAACCCGAAATATCTTTTTTGTCATTATCTTTTTAGTTATAAATTTTATTATTTAGTTAAAAATTTAACAATATTCTTAAAAAGACATGCTTTTTGGTTGCAAAATTCAACTCTTTTCGTAGAACATTACCCTATTTTTAGAATTAATATTTTGTAGCTGATAAGACAACTGAAATATTTTTTGGACGAAAACTATTTTTTTTGCTTCAAAAATTTGTTTTTTGGATTTAAAAATTCACCTGTTTCAATAGAATTATTATTTTTTGTGCACAAAAATGCAACTGTTTGGTTGAAAATGTAATAGTCTTGTTAAAAAGTCATACTTTATGGTTAGAAATTCGGCTATTTAACAGTAAATTAACTTATTGTTTACAATTTTCCTTTTCGCGATGAATAGTGAACTGGAATCTTCTGTGTATGAAAATTTGAATATGCTTTAAAGTTTTTTTTTATTCATCTGTTTTAGCAGAAATTTCATCTTTCGTCAATACAAATGCAACTCTTGGTTGAAGTCATAATGTTTGGTTGAAGAGTATATTGAGTTGTTTAAATTTAATAGTTTGGTGTTGAAAGTAGAACTGAAATATTTTCTAGATATAAACTCAAATAGATTTTTGAAATTCGTATTTTTATTAAAAATTCATCTCATCAAAGAGAAATTTCATCTTTCTTTAATAAAATGCAACTATTTGGTTAAAAATTAAACTAGTTTGTTAAAGTCATACTTTTGGTTAAAATTATACCGTTTTGTTAAAAATTTAACTATTTCGAAAGAAATTTATTTTTTGGTGTTAAAAGACAAACTGAAATCTTTTCTGCATGAATGTTCAACTTTACAAAAATTTGCCGTTTTTATTAAAAATTCATCTGTTTTACTACAAATGTCATCTTTCTTGGATAAAAATGCATCTATTTGCTAGATAATTCACCAATTTGGTTAGAAATTCATCCTGTTTTGTAAAAAATTCGTCTTTTTGGAATAAAAATTCAATTTTTTTCTTCGAAATTAATTTCTTGCTTAAAAGTTTATATTTTGATCGTGAAAAGACAACTGAAATCTTTTTTAACAGAAAATTCAACTATATTTTTTTAATTTATCTTTTGGATTTGAAAATTCATTTGTTTGAGTAAAAATTGCATTTTTTAAATTCAAGATGCAATTTTTAGTTAAAATTTATTATTCTTTTCTTGACTATTTCAGTATTTCGTTTAAAAGATTTAATTGAATAATTTTGTTAAGAAATCAGTTTTTAAAGATTTATATTTTTAATTGAGCAATCATTTCTTTGGTTGAAAGTTGAACTACATTGTTACAAATTTATTATTTTTTAAAAGCTTATGCCTTTGGTTAAAAGTTTAACTGTTTAGCAGAAAAGCTTTTGTTTTTAGTTTAAAATAATTTTTTAACTGAAAAAGTAACTTTTGCATTTTTTGAAGTTTGGTCTTGTTTTTGCTGAAAATTCTCGCTTTTCTGGTAAAAAAAAATCCATTGGTTTTAAATTTCAGTTTTGTTGGGTAAAATGCATCAGTTTCGTGGAAAATTAATTTTCTGATGAAAAGTGATATTTTTTGTCTGGAAATTCCTCTTTTGACTTGAAGATTCAACAATTTGGATACCATTTTATTTATTTCTTTAGTGAAAAATCTTTATTTGTTGAAAATTCACCTTTTTAGTTTTAATATTCCTTTTTTGGTATACATTTCATACTTTTTTATTGGAATATAAACGATGACACTTTTTTCTTGGGAATTTATTCCGTTTATAAAAGATTCTCTGTTAAAAGTATTACAACATTAAAATGCAGACATTTAAATATTAACGATCAAGGGAACAAAATTAATAAAGGCAAAAAAAAAAAAAAATACGTACATTTGGGCATATCGAAAAAAAGTTGTTTGCGCGAAGTTCTAATAGCAATGAAAACTTTCTTTCGACAGTCAAGAACACTCTACTAAAGTTTCATAAAAAAAATTCCTTCTGCCTCCGTATCGTAGATATTGCTCTTTATTTGACAATAAAATTAATTTTATGTCAAATAAAGAGCAATGTATCACTTAAATATTTTCCTGTAATTCAAGGTCAATAAAAATTATTTTAATGTCAACATTCCATATATATTATTGTTGAAACATGTTTCAAATACATTTGCAATAACGTATATCACATATTATATGAGATAAATTTACCGTGATCTAAGAAAATAACGAAAAAGTGGACTTTTTTCAATTTTTTTAAACTTCAAAGTCAATGCGGCTGGATAAGAAATATGTTTACGGAATTATCGCTATATAAGCATAAATAAATAAACCAGCTTGCTTTAAAGTATTTTTATTGATAATTTAAATCTTTAAAAAAATTTCTGTTCAAATTAGAAGTGCTTCGTTTTTTGAGATTTTTAGCTATGTCTACGATGCGGATACAGAAGGATTTTTTATGAAACTGTAGGAGAGTTTTTTTTGAGTACGAAAATAAAGTTTTCATTGCTGTTAGTATTATTTTGTCACGCTTCGTTACAGAGGGAAGGGTGATCTTAGAGAGGGCCTATAATCCGTTAAGTAATATAAGTACGGCCCCTTAGATAAAAGCATTATCAAAAATCGTTCTGTGAACCTTTATAATGTAGTAATTTGGAAACTTACTTGAAGAGATGTTTTGCCCAAACGATGCAGTGAATCGGTTCACTGGGTGTGTTGCGAATCGTACATCCAGGAAATGTTTTTTGCGCAGCTTTCGGAGTGCATTCGTAGCACTGACTCAGTCCTTTTTTTATAAGTTCTACCTGTCCTTCGTATCCAGCAGTTCCAGACTCAATTAGTGGAATATCCGCGGCCAAACACATTCTGTTCACATGGTTTCTGGCTGCTCTGTTGTCCAAAGCGTTCATTACCAGGGAGAACTTTTTGAAAAACGATAATCCATACTCGGCCCTGTTTAACATATTTTTGAATCAATGCCGACTATCAATAGTACAAAATATAAAAAATATAATGACAGGCTGTTTAGCGAAATTACGTGTTCAAATGCCCAATTTTCCGGAATCTAAATTAATATTTTTCTCTGTTTTTTTTTGTTGTGATATATGTGTTTTAATTTTGCACCTCATTATTAGTTATACAATGTGCTAGAAGATAGTAGAAAATTATGAATTATGATCGGTATGATTTTATCAATATGACCGGTTTAAGATTAGTTTTAAAGAAAATACCTTAAAATGAAAAATCAAAATGTCATGTATCAGAAAAATAAAACATATTAAAATTCAAAACAAGGCAGGACCACTGAATACTTTTTAATTTTGAATATTTCCTAGGCTTTTTGAATATTTCAAAAATTATTTCAGGACTTTTTTTACAGCTTAGACGATGTTTTAAGATCAAATTTAAAGGCTCGAAAATTTAACATTTTCTAACTGCAAATGTATAAAAACGGATAAGTCCAAAGTAAAGGATCTCATGAAATCTGTGTAGATAAAAGAAACTCAGAACTCATTCTTCATGAGTAACTATTTTTTTTAAATGTTTAAAAGCTCGAAAAAAATTTGATTATATTTATTCTTCTTTCAAAACATATATTTTCCGGAGCGAAATCTTTAAAATTTGAGTGCTATAGGAATAAATAAATAATACTTATACTTACGAAGTAATGCTATCGTGGTAATGAACTATTTTGGCATCGGGATTAAAAGTTAATGCAGTTTCCCGTGCAACAGCCGCTTTGGATTTCCCAACGTGTTGTTTTTGAAAAAGGAATTGCCTGTTCAGATTACTAACATCGATTGTGTCTAAATCAATCTGAAACATAATATTTTTATTAGAGACAATGATATTATCTAGCACTATTTCACCTAAATAATGTAGACAATTATAAGATTTGTAATTAAATAATTCCTTAATTATTTTATCCCCGGCATTTTAGGGCATCTAGGTGAGACAGCGACGCAAGTTTGAAGCGAAAAGGGAGGTTATGTTAACGGTAGCGTCACGCAATAATTGAAATCTCGTACACTTTACTTACAATTTCTATATCCGAGAATCCAGACAACACCAGATTTTTAAGAATTTCACAGCCGATCCCACCGGCACCCACAACGAGGACTTTGCTTTTAAGTATCGCATTTTGCAAATTCTCGCCAAACACACCGTCTATAGTCGCGGCCATTTTTGTAAAGATGTTAGGTCGGGAACGGGGGAACGGAAAGCTGAAAGCGGAAGCGAAAGTAACGCCACGATACTTTAAAGTAATTAAATTGCGCGAATTCAAATTGTTTTCGACTTGTTTTTAATTCCTGAAATTAGCCTGAAATATCATTTTATTTCTTTGATTTAATCCATAAATTCGGACTCATACTATTTTAAAATTTATGTATATATTTAGAATATTTCAGATAATCGTAAAGAACGCACAATAACATAAGATTTATTAATATAAAATTTTATTATTATATTTTCAGTTCCAATAAATAATTTTTAAACAAGTAAAAGGGAATTTTTAACAATATAGTTGAATTTCCAACTGAACTGATGAATCTTTAATTAAAAAATTAATTATTAATAAAAATCAAGGAAGAAAAAAATCTCATCAAAAATGTTAAATATTTCAGTTATACAGTCGAATTTTTGAGAAAAAAATTGAATTCGCAGTCCAAACATACTCATTTTTAACCAGAATATTTGAATTTTCTACTAAAAAAACGAATAAAAAAATTAAATTTTTAACTGAAAATGATATCTTTTTCTAGCAAAATGAAACAGCTATATTTAAAAAAAAATTTATTTTTAATAAAAAAAAAACGATTTTTCCACCAAATTTGAAAAGTTTGTCACCAAAGAAATTTTTTTTAATTTAAATGATAAATCTTCAACAATAAAATAATTTTTCAACCAAACAGTGCAATTTTTAACCAGCTGATGAATTTTGAACAAAAAATATTTTTAAACCAATTTTCTATTAAAAATGGAAGTTAAATTTTTAGTTAAAAAAATTAATTTTTAATACAAGCAAAAAATCATTTTGAACCAAATAAAAGAAATTTCAACTGAACAGTTTAATTCTGTATGAAAAAAAGCATTTTTTAAACAAAAAATATGCATTTTTAACCAAACATTTTAATTTTTAATAGAAGTTTCAACCCAAATTGGTTGATATTTTGCCAAAAAAGATAGATTTTTAACAAAATAGATGTTTTATTTTTAACAAAATACAAGAATTCTCAACCAAATATTTCAATTTTTAAAGGAATTTTCGACCTAATACTTGAATTGCCAACTAAAAATGTGAATTAGTCACTAAGAAGATTAATTTTCTACGAAAGAGACAAACTTTCACCAAAATACAGACATTTTCCATCAAATGATGGAATTTTCAACTGAAGAAGATAAATGTTCAATAAAGCATGGAATAGTTAAATTTTTATTTTTTTCAAATAATTTCAAAAAAACGTTAACAAAATATTTACACTTTTAACAAAGAAATAGATATTTCAACTAATATGATGAATCGGCAACCAAAAAAATTAATTTTTAACAAAGTAGTTCTACCTGGTTCTAGTTTATTAAATTACACTTACCATTGTAATTATTTATTATCAAATAAGAAGTAGTATTACATACAGTAGTGTAGTATCTTTAAAAACAATTAATAATTATTATACAAGTAAAAATAACTAGGATTGATAGTACGGTTATCTTTTATTTTTATCCTGGCCTATCTGAAATTCAAATAATCGATACAAACGATCCCCAGCTACTACGAAAATCAGCTCGCTATCAATTTTCAAAATTATTTCAAATAGAAAGCCAAGATTTTTCGGAATATTAAAAACGTTAATCACATCTTCGATTTTTTTTTTCAAAAAATCTGAATAATACTAAATTTAATTTTTCTCTCGATTTTTCATCAGAAATAAATTTAGACCTGATATTTATGCGCGCGCAGAAATCAATGTGACATTTTCAAAGCATGCGCTCTATGTATTTGTAAGGGACTGCACTCGATGATCGGGGTGATCCCTTGCATTTTGCTGGGTAGGGTGAAACAAACTCGTGTAAAATTCGTAAATAACAAAAAAAAAAAAAAATTAGTGCTGCTGAGTGCGCTTAATCGAGGCGCGATTAAAAAGTGTCTGGAGCGCTGGACGCGTTCAATTTTTCCATTCGAAATGGAGTGATTTGGTGGCATTTTTTAAATAATATAAAAGTAATAAAAAAATAGTGAATACACCTGTGCCCGGGACTTTATAGTCTCAATATGGATGAAAACTTGAGTCGAGGCTACGTGCAGCTTGGAAAGGCGAGGGGCATGAATGAATTAAAATTCAATGATGGATTTACTCATCTTTCGCCGCCTGTCGACAAGTGCAATTTTATTTACTTTGCACTTGTACTTGCCGGCGTTGGATTTCTCATGCCGTATAATAGGTGATTTCCACTTTTATATAAAAAAATTTTATTTAGAAATTTTCTATCTAAAAAAAGGGATGTTACCAAAGATCTCGAAAATACCAGACACATTTTTGTCGAAAACCTGACATGTTTGTTTATCTATTTAAAAATATGAAGAATTACAAAATACAAATTTTAAAATAAGTAATTTTATTTAGCAATAAAATGCATTTCTAAATGTTACTAAACATTCTGCATAAAAAATTTTAATTGCAAATGATTTTTGAATGTTGTCAAATAATTTTTTTCTTTACATTTTGATACCTTCACATTTACATTTTCCAATGTTCCAAAACTTAAAAATTTCTTAAAAATTCGATTAAGTTTAATAGATATTCAGAAATTTCAAAATGATTCCAAAATAAATTTATACTTTGAAAGATTTCAATTTTTGTTGTTTTGAAAAATCT
This sequence comes from Druon quercuslanigerum, assembly GCA_010014905.2. Lineage (NCBI taxonomy): Eukaryota > Metazoa > Arthropoda > Insecta > Hymenoptera > Cynipidae > Druon > Druon quercuslanigerum. Next base: position 13,516 of record JAAAKG020214838.1, read on the forward strand.
TGAAAGGTTTCAAGAGAATAAAAATTTATGTTTGTATTCGTAAAAAAGTTTAAACGATTTTGAGGATTTTAAGGGAATTTTATTATTTACTTTTTTATTTCCGATGAAATTGGAAAAATTTTAAAACATATTTAGATGGTTAAAAGGTTTGAAAAGACTTAAAAAAGTTTAATTTGAAGATTTCAAAATTTGTTGAAAAATACGTTTTTCTTAAATAATTTGGGAAGGTTTCGAGAGAATGAAAACCATTTCTTTACACTCTTATCAAAAAATTTAATATAATTTTGTATTTTGAAAAATTAATTTTGAGAGAATATTTTAAAAGATTTCCAAAGTGTTCCAAAAATAATGTTAATTATTTCAAGACATTATTTTATTTAGCAGTATTAAAAAAATTAAAAAACGTTTCAGAATGTTAAAAGTTTTAAAGATATTAATTTTAAGAGATTACATTTTTAGATCTTTAAAAATAAACTGGTAATGTTTATTTCTTTGTTCACAGATCTTAGAATCTAATTTGAACTTATTTAAATTTAATTTTAGCTCAAATACAAGTACTTAAAACTATCGAAAAATAGTAATCAGAAATTTTTATTTTGTGTTAAAAATAATTTTCCCCTTATATCGAAAAACTACACGTGCGTGTAGCGCGCGATTGACAAAGCTAGTTTTTAAGAAGTTAGAAAGTAAATTTATGTAAAATGAGTATAAGAATATTGATTTTAAATAATTTAATTTTTTAAATAATATTATTTATATTCACAATATGAATTAAATCTAATTTGTATTTTTAAAATTAATTTATGAAATGATTAATTCTAATCTATAAAATGAAACTTGCTGGTAAAAACTAAGTGATAAATTTAAAGTTAATTAAAATAAAATCTAATTAGACTTCACAGACATTTGTTGGAAAAATAATTTTGTTTAAAATGATTTAAAATTATCTTATTTATCCTAAAGCTTAAAATATTAGTGCAATGTACGCGGATGTGTGTAGCATAGTGACTAATTTAATTCTACCATAACAAAGCTGATTTATTTGATGTAACCCAAGAATATAAGAATACATAATGACATAAAGTTCGAGAAATATTTTCCTATATAGAACAAGTCATTTTTATTTAAATATATATTTTTACAGAGTAAAAAATAAATAAACATTAAAATAATAAATGGCAATTTGATATGTAATTAAGTATTTATGGATGTGAATTTTATATTATAAATAAATTATAAATGTATATAAATATGTACAAAATTTTATTATTATATATAAAAATTAACATAAGAATAAAGTAAAGTAAAATTTGATGAATTATGAACTATCTTTTTTCTAATATAGCTTTGTCATTGCTGTGGATTACTTCCAAACGAGGTACCCTGGAACGACAGTGATATTCGACATGTCTGTGGTCTATATTACTATGGCATTCTTTGCAGTCTTCATGAATAATATTCTCGTTGAGACCTTATCCCTTAATACGAGAATAACCTTTGGTATGAAAATTATTTTTTTGATTACACAATATTTCCACTTATATTCGTATGAATTTTTTAAATATGTATAATGCAAGTAGTCTATAACTGGTAAGCATTAGGGGTATTTAGAAAAAAATAAATGTCAGAATCCTTACTTACGTTTTCGGTTTTTTGTCCCTTTTTGGAAGGAGGAATAAATGGGGTAATAATAATATAATATTCAGGGGTCGCTCATCTCAAATTTGGCTGTTTTCGTAAAAAAGTAATTTGTCTTTAAAACGGCAGATCGTAACGAAAAATGATATAATACGTATAAAATGCTATTTATTAGAATGAGTATTTTTTATTCATATATTTTTATTAAATATGAATATCTAAGGAGATCTCTAAAGAAAAATTGTACAAAGAAGCTTTAATTATCTTTATTCGACTTATTGATAAGTCTTTAACATATTATATTTTAATTCCAACATTTTCTTATTAGATTTCACAAAAACTCTTATATATGATTTAAAAACATTTACAGAAGTTTGTTTAAAATTAAGGAAATTTAAATTAGATTAAAATCCAAATTAAAATTCCTATTTGACGTCCAATAATCAAATTGATGCAAGCTCCTGAAAAAAACAAGAATCCAACGACCAAATTTGGACCACAACGAAAAAACGAAGCATGCTCCTAGTGTAAACTGAATTTTTTTGTTAATTTCGGACAAAAATAAAAAAGAAGAAAGAAAAATGAGAAGGCATCCAAACACATCCCCTTCCTTCTTTTTTTCTCTCTTTCGTCTTTTTTATTTTTATTATTATTAAAATATAATCAAACAAAAATTAAACAAATAAAATAATAATTTTACCAACGGTTAGGTCATATTCTACCTGATAACATTTTTCTTGCCTTGATAAGGGTACTGTATGAGTACCGAAACGTTGGTAAAATTATTATTATTTTTTCATTTTCAATGTTCTTTTATTGTAATTTAATAATAATAAAAATAACAAAGAGGAAAGAAAGAAAAAAGAAGGAAGAGGATGTGGTTGATTGCCTTATCATTTTTCTTTCCTCTTTTTTATTTTTGTCCGAAAATTAAAAAAAAAAAAATTGAGCTTACAATAAGAGCATTTAGAACAATTCTTAAAAATTAGCAGATTGTTTTTCTCATTAACAAAATATGACTCGCCGCATGTGTAATCATCCGAAACCGTTGTTACAGTATTTTTCACATTTCAAAAACCAACAAAAAAATATTTTGAATGTATTTCCGCATGAACTATTCATTTAGGTAGAATTAAATTCAACTATTTGAATTAGATTCAAAATTTCTATAGGAATCCATTTACCTCGTTTTCTGGACAAATGTGTGAAATATTTTATTTTTATATTAAAATTTTATTTGTCAAGTTCAAGAGAAAGAAAATCTAACGTTTATGTGCATGAAGAAACTGAGAAAAAATCGAGATCTCTAATCTAAAATTTTGTTTAATCAAGACAGACACATACAGCAGTATTAAAATTTATATTTGACATGAGCACAAACAACTTAATTGTTAAATAATAGTAAAAATGGTATTTTTTCAGTAAATAAGAAATAATTTTTTATATTTCCATTGAATTATTACCATGAAATATATCATATAAAGGTAATTGTTGCTATTTTTTTCAAGTTCGAGCATCTCTTCACATATTCCACCTGTAATACGAGAAATTTCAATTCAAGACTTGACACTAGGGGGTTCCCATGTTTTTGAGTTTGGGGATTCAATAGTGTTTAAAAATAAATAAGGAATGCATGAATAAAATAATAATGAGGAAGTTTATTGGATGAAAAATATATTAATTTGGCAATGCGGGGTTGCGAAGAACAAGATTTGGGACTGATAGCTGTCGCCCCTTTCGGCCATCGATTTTCCGTGGGTCCCAGAATTTTTCTTCTGATATAATGATTTGATTAAATTTTTAAGATTTTGGGTATTCGTAAATAGCGACTAAAAAACCCTTTTTGGTTAAAAATTTAACTGCTTAGTTCAAAGTGGAACTACTTTAGTAAATATTCATTTTTGTTGTTGTTCATGAGCCGTCATTGTAGTTAAAGAAACCTTTACTTTTGTTCCAACTTTAACTATTTTGTTGAAAATTTCTTTTTGTTACAAATTAATTTTATTAACTGGAAATCATTTATCTTCTTCAGTTGAAAATTTCTATATTTTGTTTAAACTTTATCTTTTGTGGTAGAATGTTAATTTATTTCTTTGGTAGAACATTGAACTATTAGTTTAAAAATTCCATTAAAAATTCAATATTTAGTTAAAAATGTATGTATTATACTTTGTGATACCTATTTTTAAAAAAAGGATATTTACGTTCTTCTAAAAAAAACAGAATTCATATCAACCAATTCTTTAACATTTGTAATATTACATGTACATATAAATTGTTTTCTAAATCTAAAAATAATTTATAAGTGTATTTAAGACATCTCAGTTAAATTGGATCGATGATTCATACTGCTTCGTAACAATTTTCTCAACAAAAAAAAAATGGATTTTTATGTGAAAACAGACAAATTCGCGATTATAGCGATCTCCCAATATTATCCAATTATTTATTCTTCCACTTAGATGATTTTTTTCCTCAAGACGAACAAAAAAATCGAAAATGGCAGTTGAGATTCGGACTTCTTTTCTTTGAACAGTCCTATTATAAAACTTATAAAATATAATAAATTTAAGAAAATGCCTTTTATATTTTCTTCATTTCGAAAGATTCGACAATTGTAGACAATTTCATTATGCTGATTTAAAGATGATAAATTTTGAAATTATTAACAATAAAAATAATAAAAATATTTTTAATTAATAAATCTACGTATTTTATTATAAATACTTTTCATTTACATTTCAGGGTACTTGGTATCTTTCGTAACACTGAATTTCGTTGTTATATGTGAAATATGGTGGGAACTTTTTGGGGTTTCGACCTCATATACAATTAATTTAGTAGCTGTAGCTGTAGTTTCTCTAGGTTGCACAGGTAAAAATAATTTTAATATAAATTCGTTTTTAATAGTTTTTCTTCTAAATAACTTAATTTTGAATATAAATTTCAATTTGTAGTTCAACAGTCTAGTTTTTACGGATATACGTCGATGCTCCCCAGTAGATACACACAGGCCGTTATGGCTGGAGAAAGTAAGAAATTTTTAAAATAAATTTTGATTAATTTCATATTTAAATATGTCTTTTTTGAATTGTATATATATATATATATATATATATATATATATCTGTGTATATTAAGATTGTTTTCAATAAATTAATTATTTTGTTATTTTCTAGGTGCAGCGGGTTTTTGGGTATCAGTAAATCGGATATTAACTAAATCTTTGGTGGACGATGAGCGCGGAAATACATCAATGTTTTTCGTTCTTTCAATTTTAACCATCGTGATGTGCTTTGTGCTTCACCAGGTGGTTCGAAAAACCGAATTTGTGCAATTCTACATTACTCTTTGTCAGGAGAGGAATAAAATTACTTTGGAACCAACTGAAGACGTTGGTTTGGTACGCTTATACTCTGAATTTAAGATTTTTCTTTGCTGGGAAAAATAGTTCAAAAAGATGTTTTTTTAATTTTAAGATGGACCCTTTAGATCAAGTTGGAGATCCCACAAGAGGACAGTATGGAGTCCTGAAATTACAAACAAGTCCCCTGGGAAATGATTCAGCAGGTGGAAGTGCTGACCTAGCGAATGGTACATATTTCATTCAAATACATTTTTATTTAAAATTAAAGGCTTTGAAACATTTAAAATCCATATATTTTGAGTATAGAATACCATACAAATAAAAATGGAAAGCAAAATTTTTCATTTTTTAATAAACTGCATTTTAGTTTATGAACACAAGTATCATAAAGAGATTTTTTCGTAAAAAAAGTACCATATTTAAAAAAAATGTAGGTCTTCAATACAATTAATTGTAAAGCTAAAAACATTACAAACTGTTTATGAAAAATAAATCGAAAACTTGGATGTAAATAAACTTGAATATTAGACAACTGAAAAAAACACATTCAAAATTTTACAACTTCAAAGCGATAACCTTATTAGAATACCTATCTTAGAAATTAAATAAATTATTATTGAGGGCCTTAAAAATTAGAAAATTTTGAAATAAGAGTCCCTTAAAATTTTCTTATCTTATAAATTGAAAGCCATATTTATAAGAAAATCTGGTTATTTTAACCAGAAATCTGGTCATTTCAACTAGAATTAGAGTTATTTACTTATATTAAATTTTTTGTTTTTGAATTTGTGTTTTAATCGGAACTTCAGATTTTTCCGTTAAAACAATCGGAATTCCTTTTAAAATCATATTTCACCGAGAAACTTTTTTAAATTTTCAACATAGAGTAATTTTAAAATGAAAACGGCAAACTTTAAACGAGTTCAAATTGAATTATGCGCGTACTAAACTTTGTAATGTTCAATTTAATTAATGAATAAACAATACATTAATATCCTTCTCATTTAATAAAGGACGTACTTCCGTTGATTAATAAATATACACATGTGACTGAACTTGGAATCATTTAAATTATAATGATGATACAAATTATTACAGAGATTAGATATATTTTTATACTAAAAATTTTTAGAGCGTTCTGTGCAAAGAATAAATTCACTGCTTAAAATAAGTATTTAAAATAGTAAACCTTCAAAATTTCATTATTTTGAAAACTTTGAATTGAAACATAAAACGTTCAAAATGCAAAAGTTTCCTCACTTTTTTTTTAAATTGAAGCATTGTTCAGATATATTGTCAAATTAAAACGCTAAATTAACAATCTAAAAATTGTGTATCATACTATTCAAAACTCATTCTTTTCAAATTAAATTGTGAAAAAATGTTGTGTCAAGAATTAATAAATTACAAATTGTTTTAAATTTAAAGGCTTGATTTTAAAATTGTTAATAGGAATGTTTTAATTTTCTTAGCATTTTATCGGCCTTGTTGCAAGACAAAGAGGTCTTGCCTTAAGTCAAGAAAAAAGTTTAGGATCTTCTTTTAAGACAAAAAATGGATTTCAATTAAGGTGTAACAAAAACATGCAGAAGCAAAAATTAGTTTTTTTCTGTGTGCTGAAATAGACGGACAAAAATTATTATTAAAATTTTCTCTGGAGAAATTAATATTTTTAAACGTCAGAACTGTAGGTATATTATTAATGAATGTTCTTTTTAAATAATGGTACAGGACAGTATTCTGCATTCTCATTCAGTAATCCAGTTTACGAACCTAGTGCTCCGTCAGGAAATCCTCCTGGAAGTGTTGGTCCAACGTATAAAGTTGAGGATGTAGTTATAATGAGAGGAACTTACAGCAGCAGTCAAAGTAGTAGTAAGCCTTGGTCTGGAATCAAAAGTGAGTTTCAAAGAAAAATTAAAATCTAAACTGAGAAATATAAAAAAGAGATAATAATTCCTTATCTTTTCGCAGGAGGACTTCTTGCAAGAATAGAAGTAGCGAAACTGATATTTCCATACATGGCAAGCATTGGAGTGGCTTATTTCGTGACCTTATGTCTGTACCCGGGAATAGTGTCTGAGATTATTTCCTGCAAATTTGAATCTTGGATGCCGGTTATTTTGATGGCTGCATTCAATGCCGCTGACCTTTTGGGCAAGGTATAGATACTTACATAAAAAATATACAAGTAGTCATGGATAATATCATGGATAATATTGGTCAAACAATCTATAAGAATTGTTGAATTTTCAAACAAATAAGAATTTATTTTAACCACAAAAAAAAATGATTTTTTTAATCTAAAAAGACGAATTTGAAACAAAGTAGTTGACTTTTTGAACAAATAGGTGACTTCTCGAAAAAATGTTTGAATTAAACAAAATTAATGATTAACGAATCAGATACATCTACAACCAAATGGTTCAGCTTTTAATCAAAAGTGAAGATTTTTCAACAAAATAGGTACAATTTTAACCAAAAACATCGTTAAATTTTCAACCTACAAAGATGAATTTTTAAACAAATTTTCGAATTTTTATATAGAAAAGAATTGAGTTCAACCACAAACAGTTGCATTTGTAACTAAATGGTCGAACCATCAAGCCAAAAAAAAAAAATATAAAGACAGTTGGATTTTCAACCAGGAACTTTTTTACCAGGAAAGATGATTTTTTAATCCAAAGAGACGAATGTAAAAGAAAATAGTGGATATTTCGAACAAAAAATAACTTTTCAAGAAAATTTTTGAATTAAAAAAAAAATAATAATAAACGAAACAGTTACACTACCGTCGGAAATTATGAGATTGATTGACGCAAGCACTTTTAAAAATCACTGCAGGCTTTGAACCACGATAACTCAGCGAAAAAAATGATAGGGCATTTTTTAAAAAACAGCTCAACTATTCGCTTGCAGATGTACACCATGTGATAAGTTTTAAAACAAAAATCTAGATTTTCTAAAATTTTGTACCTCGACTTCAACTTTTAGCCTGACCTAGGAAAATTGTTGCAAAAATCTGAAAATTATACGAGATAGAGCCTAAATTTTTATCTTTAATTTAAGCCAAAAAACTTAAGAAATCTTCATGGGTTTTTGAGATACGGTTAAAAATGTTCAATCGTATCTGAGTTGAGTTTTAGTCGACGATTCTTGGCCGGTCTGCTGCTCGCCTCCTTCGTTGAGGCAGGACCGAATAGGCCACGCACAGAGGTGGTGCTTGTTGGGGCTCTCTTATACTTTTGATTCTGCTCATCAGTAATTATTATTTCAAATTATTGTAAAATTTTTAAATTAATAATTGTGATTTTAAATTATTTAAAAAAATTTTTATGAACTAGAATATTAATAAAAATGTAGATATATTGTTACGAGAGTAAACTATTTTGCAAACGAATTTAGCATCTAAATTCTAAATAAATTATTTATATGGAAAATACTCAAAAATATTAAAAGTGAATTTCTGAGAAAAACAAAGCAGACATCTTTAAATTAAATTTTTTTCTATTTCTTTCCTTTTCATTCCAAATCTGGATTTGATGGAAAAGATATTTACTTTATGTGAAGAAAGATTTTATTATGATGAAATTGCCAAAAGTTGCAGTATCAAATAATCGTGAAAATTTACGATGGATAGGTGCAAGAAAACGAATTTATATATAGTAAACCATAAAGGAAA
>JAAAKG020214848.1:1779-17401 GCA_010014905.2 Druon quercuslanigerum
CTTTAGAAAACCCTTAAATATGTTTAATCCTTTGAAAATGTTTTCAAAATCCTTGAATAATTTCAAAGCTCTTGAAACTTCCTTCTTAAATTTAAAAATATCTTAAAATATTTAAAATCCTTTGTAATCCCTTCAAATTATTGAAATCTATTAAAAATGTCTTGAATCTTTTTAATCTGTTTAAATGATTGAAATCTAATTCAGAATCCTTAAAATCCTCTTGGACAATCTAAAATCTTTTAAAATCTCTTTAAAATATTGAAATCTAATAAAAATGGTAGTTTTTTAAAATCCCTGAAAAAAATTTAACTTTTTAAATCTTTTGACATACTTTTAATCTTTTAAAAGCTCTAAAAATTCTTTGGATTTTTTAAAAATACCCTAGAATCTTTTAAAAGCCTGTAAAATCCCTACAAATTATTCAAATATAATACAAATTTTTTAGAATCCTTATAAATTTGAAAAATATCCTAAAATATGTTTAATCCTTTAAAATATTTTCCAAATCCTTGAATGATTTCCAAGCTCACAGAAATTCCTTTTAAATTTCAAAAATATCCTAGAATATTTAAAATCCTTTGTAATCCCTAAAAATTATTGAAATTTAATAACAATGTTTTGCGATCCTTTAAAATCCTTTATAATGCTTCGAAATTCCTTGAAGTTATTTAAATCTAATAAAAATTTCTTGGAATCCTTTAGAATACCCTTAAATATGTTTAATCCTTGAATAATTTAAAAGCTCTTAAAAATTCCTTCTAAATTTTAAAAATATCCTAAAATATTTAAAATCCTTTGAAATCCCTTCAAATTATTGAAATTTAATAAAAATGTATTTCGATCCTTTAAAATCCTTAAAAATGTTTCGAAATCTCTTCAAATTATTGAAATCTATAAAAAAAATTTGAATTATTTTTAAAAACCTTTAAAATATATGAAATCTTTTGAAATCCCTTAAATCATTTTAAAGCGCTTGAAACTTATTATTGAATATTTTTGACCTTATTATTATAATTATTTATATTATTATTATACATTGTTATTTTTTACATTATTTTTATTTATTATTATTATATATTATTATTTATTATTAATTATACATTATTATAACCATTAAAGTTATTTAAAGTCCTTCCTTCTGAAATTTCCTAACTTTTGCAATTTTTTTCTAAATCTCTGACTTTCCAGATTTTCCTTAGCAAAAAAAATTCCCTGAATTTTCCCTGATTTTCAGGTTTTTACTACCCTGCAGCCACCCTAATGATGGTAAAAAGAAAAATTAAAATTTAATAAAAATAAAATAAATAATAATAAAGTCCTTACATAGTAGATTTTTATTTATCCATTCTTAGAGAGACACTAAAAATATCCCGCGCGCCAAGACGCGCGCTTTTGACCCTGCTTTATAATTAATCCTAACGCCTCATTTAAAATTTTGTTATATAATATTCATTAAAAATATTTTCCATTTCATTCATAATTATTAATTAATTTTATATTATTTTTTTCTATTGTCATTATATTCAACTTATTCATTATTTATTTATTTATTTTTAAATAAAAATAAATTTCAGCTGACAAAATTTTTTTGAAGTTTCGATTTGTCGTAACATATTACGAAACTTGATATTTTTATAAGTTCATGTAATGTAATCCATTTCATGAAAAGGATCTTATCCTTCAGTAAGGCGACTCTACTGTGATCGTTCGCTCGGGGCGTGAGAAATCCCTCTCGATTTCTTTCCTTTATCGACTTTCAATTGGTTATGAATTGGCTCAACCCTCCTTTTACTTTTTTTCTCATAAATTCATCCCCTTTTTCAAAGAAAAAATTTAAGATTTATTTTAACTCCTTAAACCAGAAAAACTTGCTGCGAAGACAAAATCAAAATTTTTAACTGTAAAAAACTTCATACTTCAAAATTGGTTTATTTTAGTATAACTGATCCTTTTTTAAATCTTGATAATATTAATGTATTTTGATAGAATTACAACAACAAAAATATTTAAGGGTCTCTTTAGACCAATTTTCCAAAAAATTGCTTATTTTATTTTTATTATCATAAAAACGGGTTTTAGGGACTCTTAAATATATATATATATATTTTTTTTTTTTTAATTCTGTCAAAAATTTGGGTGATACATTTCACTTAAAATAAATAAAATGCATGTATTCAAAAGTAAAATAATCCTGAATATTGGAAAATAAAAATGATAAATATTAATTTAAATATAAAAAATAAAAAAATATATAAGTAAAAATAAAATGGGTTTGAAAGACCCCTGAAAACATTTTTTTATTTTTAAAAATTCAGGGGTGTTTTTTACACCAAAATATATCAAATGTATATGGAAGATATTGAAAAAAATTTTTTTTTAGACTGTTTTGCCCAAAATTGGTTATAAATAATAATGAAATTTTTTTTAACTTTAGTAACTATTTTACAATTGTAAATTCTTGTGGAAATCTATTAGGAGAAATAAATACCTTTCTTGATAAATGAGAAAAACTGTAAGACATTCAATTTTTTTTGAAATGAGTTTTTTAAGTTCATTATTTTATTTTCATTATTTTTAAGTTCATTACACACAAAAATGCAGAATATTTTTCCAAAAATTCTATTTTTAAAAATAATTTACAAAAAAGTAGTAAAAATCGAGATCTACTATTTTTGTACCATTTTTGTAACATTCGAAGGCCAATTTACAAGTTGAAAATACAATAAAAAAACTTATAAGAATAAATTAAAAAATTAACTTTAATGTTTATTTAAACTATTATTAATTAGTTTATAAATTATCATGATTACTATTTATTTATCACAGACTTCCCAATCATCTTTATGGTCTAAAAATCAATTTTTTTTTTAATTCTACTTTTTCAATTTAAAGTTTAACAACCTGATTCACTTAACATTAATCTGCATCAGAAAAAATTCATGTTCATGACTCATATTTTCTCGGTTAAAAATACATTTTTTTAATTGAAACTATAATTGTTTCATTTTTAAAAATTTATCTTTTTTACTTGAAAATTCAATTATTTGGTTAAAAATTCAGGCATTTTTATTAAAAAATCGACTTTTTGATCGAAAATTAATTCTCTTGGTTGAAAATTTAAATATTTTTTTGAAGATTTAAGTATTTTGTTTTAAATTCGACTGTTTGGTAGAAACTAGTTCTTTTTTTTTAATTATAGTAATTTTATTTAATATAGTAATTTTATATAATAATTATAATAATAATAAAAAATAATTTTTTTTTGTTAAAACTGCAACTTTTTGTTTCAAAATTAATCTAGTTTAGTTGATGATTCGACTACTTTGTTGGAAATTCGAATTTTCGACTAGAGAATTCCACAATTTTTTAAAAACTCACCATTTGGTTGAAAATTAAAGTACTTTATTAAAAATTAATTTTTTGAGTTGAAGATTCCTCATGTAAGATGAAAATTCATTTTTTCAATTTTCATTATAAATTCATACATTTTTTTAACCTAAAAATTAACTAATCCATTTTTGGTCGTAAATTAACCTTTTTTATTTGAAATTTCAATAACAAAATTAAAAAATTCATGTATTTTGTTCAAAATTCGACTTTTTTGGTAGAAAAATAATCCACTTGGTTAAAAATGAAAGTATTTTGTTGACGATTCATTTATTTTGTTTTAAATTAAACCTTTTGATAAATATTAATCCTCCTAGTTGAAAATTAAACTATTTGGTTAAAAATTTATGTATTTTGTTAAAAATAAATTTTTTCTTTGTTTAAAAATGTAACTGTTCGAATAAAAATTAATCTGTTTTAATTAAAGATTCAAATATTTTTCGGAAAATTCTGTTTTTTTTTTGTGTGAAATTCAAAATTAAAATTATAATTATTTGTTTTGGAATATTACCTATTACATTTTTGGTAAAAAATTTATCTTTTTAAGTCGAAAATTCAACACATTTTAACATTTTGGTTAAAAATTATTCTCTTTGCTAACTATTTTGTGAAAATTCAACTTTTTGGTTTGAAATTTATCTCTTTTTTTTTTTTTTAAATTAAAATCTTTTGTAGAACATTTGGCTTCAAAGTTCAACTATTTCGTGGGAAAAGGTAATTTTTTAAATGAAAATTCAACTATCCCAGTTCGGGTTGAAAATTAATCTGTTTTACCTGCAAAATTTAACTATTTAGTAGAAAAATATATAAATTTGTTAAAAATTCAAATATTTGTTCAAAAATCTATGTATTTTTTAAAAATTCTTCCTTTTAGCAGAAAATTAATCTTCTTGGTTGAAAATTCAACCATTTATTTAAACATTGATGTATTATGTGCATAATTCGTCTTTTTTTATTAAAAAATTAATCTTTTTGGCTTACAATTAATTTTTTAACTGAAAATGAAACTTTTTGGTTAACAGTTTAACAGTTTAAATTCTTTTTGGCTTGAAAATTTAACTTTTTGGTAGAAAAGTCTATATTGAAAATTTAAAACTACTTTTTTCAATTAAAATAAATATCTCATTTTCGGCTACAATTCGATATTTTTTAATTACGAAATTTCTCCATTTGGTAGAAAATTGATGACATTTATTAAAAACTCAACTCTTTAGATAAAGATGTATATATTTTGTTGAAAATTCCTCTATTTTGTAGAAAATTAATTTTTTCTTTGATTAAAAATGTAACTGTTCGAATGAAAATTAATCTGGTTCAATTAAAGATTCAAATAATTAGTGCAAAATTATTATTTTTTTGGTTAAATTCAACTGTTTTTAGATTTAAAATTAAAATTATTTGTTTTGAAATATTAAATCTTACATTTTTGGTAGAAAATTTATCTTTTTTTTATTAATATTTATAATTTTAGTTAAAAATTGTTCTCTTTGCTTGAAAATTGAATTACATTATTAAACATTCGTTTTTTGGTTTAAAATTAATCTCCGGTTTGAAAATTCAACTTTTTGGTTGAAAATTTATCTTTTTTTTTTAAATTCAAATCTTTTGTTGAAATTCTTCTTTATGGCTTGAAAATTGCTTTTTTTAATTAAAATAAATATTTTATTTTTGGCTACAACATGATAGTTTTTAATTACAAAATTTATCTATTTGATGAAATTTATTAAAAATTTAAATATTTAGATAAAAATGTATTTATTTTGTTGAAAAATGTCCTGTTTTGTAGAAAGTTAATTTTCTTGGTTAAATATTCAACAATTTAGTTAAAAATTGATGCATTTTGTCAAAAATTCGTCTTTTTTATCGTAAAAAATTAAACTTTTTGGTTTAAAATTAATTTTTTAACTGAAAATGGAACTTTTTTGTTAAAAGTTCAACTCTTTGTTTGAGAATTCACTTTTTTGTTTAATGTTTAAATCTTTTGTTGAAAATTCTTCTTTTTGGCTTGAAAATATTTTTAATATCAAATTCTATATATAAAATAAAATATTTAATATGAAACAAAATTTATCCATTTGGTAGAAAATTAATGAAATTTATTAAAAATTGAAATATTTAGATAAAAATGTATTTATTTTGTTGAAAAATGTCCTGTTTTGTAGAAAGTTAATTTTCTTGGTTAAATATTCAACAATTTTGTTAAAAATTCGTCTTTTCTAGTAAAAAAATTAATCTTCTTGGTTTAACATTAATTTTTTAACTGAAAATGAAACTTTTTGTTTAAAAGTTCAACTGTATGGTTGATAATTAAATTATCAGTTTAATGTTCAAATCTTTTGTTGAAAATTCTTCTTTTTTGCTTGAAAATATTTTTTAATATCAAGTTCTTTATATTTGAAATTTTATCTTTTTTTTAAATTCAAATCTTTTGCAGAACTTCCAAGTTCAACTGTTTGGTAGGAAATAGTAACTTTTTAAACGAAAATTCAACTATTAAGTAGAAAAATAATTAAATTTGTTGAAAATTCAAATATTTTGTTAAAAATGAAGTCCAAAATTCGTCTTTTTTAGTAAAAAATTAATCATTGTGGTTAAAACTTAATTTTTTAACTGAAAATGAAACTTGTTGGTTAAAAGTTCAACTGTTTGGTTGAGAATTGAATTCTCTGTTTAATTTTCAAATCTTTTGTTGAAAATTCTTCTTTTTTGCTTGAAAATTTTAATATTTGGTAGAAAATTCTATATTGAAAATTAAAAATTACTTTTTTTAATTAAAATAAATATTTGATTTTCGGCTACAACTTGAAATTTTTAATTACAAAATGTATGCATTTGGTATAAAATTGATGACATTGATTAAAAATGTAATTGTTCGAATCAAAATTAATCTTCTTTAATAAAGGATTCAAAGAATTTGTTAAAAATTCTTTTTTTTTGGTTAAATTCAACAGTTTTTTAGATTTAAAATTAAAATTATTTGTTTTGAAATATTAACTCTTACATTTTTGGCAGAAAGTTTATCTTTTTACGTCAAAAATTCAACACATTGGTTGGGAGCTAAACTACTTTCTTCAAAAATAATTTGTTTTGAATAATATTTATATTTTAATTGAAAATTATTCTCTTTGCTAACTATTTTGTGAAAATTCAACTTTTTGTTTGAAAATTTATCTTTTTTTTTAATTAAAATCTTTTGAAAAAGTAATTTTTTAAATGAAAATTCAACTATCCCAGTTCAGGTTAAAAACTAATCTTTTTTATCTTAAAAATTCAACTATTTAGTAAAAAAAATAATTATATGTGTTGAAAAATCAAATTTTTAGTTAAAAATTCAAGTTTTTTGTTTAAAAAAGTCCTATTTGGTAGTAAGTTAATCTTCTTTGTTAAAAATTTAACAATTTAATTAAAAATTGATGTATTTCGTCCAAAATTCGTCTTTTTTAGTAAAAAGTTAATCTTTTTGGTTTAAAATTAATTTTTTAACTAAAAATGACCCTTTTTGATTACAAATTAAACTATTTGGTTGAGAATGAACTTTTTTGTTTAATGTTCAAATCTTTTTTTGAAAATTCTTCTTTTTGGTTTGAAAATTTAACTATTTGGTAGAAAATTCTTTATTGAAAATTAAAAATTACTTTTTTCAATTGAAATAAATATTTGATTTTCGGCTACAACTTGAAATTTTTAATTACAAAATGTATCCATTTGGTAGAAAATTGATGGCATTGATTAAAAACTCAACTATTTAGATAAAAATATATATATTTTGTTAAAAATTACTCTTTTTTGTAGAAAATTAATTTTTTCTTTGATTAAAAATGTAACTGTCCGAATGAAAATTAATCCAGTTTAATTAAGAATTTAAATAATTAGTGCAAAATTATTATTTTTTTTTGTTAAATTCAACTGTTTTTAGGTTTAAAATTAAAATTATTTGTTTTGAAATATTAAATCTTACATTTTTGGCAGAAAATTTATCTTTTTAGGTCGAAAATTCAACAAATTAATTGAGAGTTGAACTACTTTCTTCAAAATAATTATTTTTTATTAATACTTATAATTTTATTTAAAATTGTTCTCTTTGCTTGAAAATTGAATTACTTTATTGAACATTCGTTTTTTTGGTTTAAAATTAATCTCCGATTTCAAAATTTAACTACTTTGTGAAAATTCAAATTTTTGGTTGAATTTTTTTTTAAATTTAAATCTTTTGTAGAACTTCCAAGATCAACTATTTGGTAGGAAAGAGTAACTTTTTAAAAGAAAATTTAACTATTTAATAGAAAAATAATTAAATTTGTTGAAAATTCAACAATTTGATTAAAAATGAATGTATTTTATCCAAAATTCGTCTTTTTTAGTAAAAAATTAATCCTTTTCTTTTAAACTTTTTGGTTTAAACTTAATTTTCTAACTTAAAATGAAACTTTCTAGTTAAAAGTTCAACTGTTTGGTTGAGAATTAAATTCTCTGTTTAATTTTCAAATATTTTGTTGAAAATTCTTCTTTTTGGCTTGAAAATTGTTTTTTTCAATTAAAATTAATATTTCATTTTCGGCTACAACATGATATTTTTTAATTTACAAAATGTATCTATTTAGATAAAAATGTATGTAGTTTGATAAAAAAGTCCTCTTTGGTAAAAAATTATTCTTCTTGGTTAAAAGTTCAACAATTTAGTTAAAAATTGATGTATTTTGTTCAAAATTCGACTTTTTTAGTAAAAAATTTAAAAATTAATTAAAAAATTAAAAAAAAGGTTTAAAATTAATTTTTTAACTAAAAATGAAACTTTTTGGGTAAAAGTTTAACTATTTGGTTGAGAATTAACTTTTTTGTTCAATGTTCAAATCTTTAGTTGAAAATTCTTCTTTCTGGCTTCAAAATTTAATTATTTGGTGGAAATTCTATATTAAAAGTTGAAAATTACTTTTTTCAATTAAAATAAATATTTTAATTTCGACTACATCTTTGATATTTTTTATTTACAAAATTTATCCATTTTGTAGAAAATTGATGAAATTTATTAAAAACTCAACTATTTAAATACAAATGTATATATTTTGCTAAAAAAAGTCGTGTTTTGTAGAAATTTAATCTTCTTGGTTAAAAATTGAACAATTTAGTTAAAAATTGATCTATTTTGTCCAAAATTCGTCTTTTTTAGTAAAAAATTAATCTTTTTGGTTTGAAATTAATTTTTTAACTGAAAATAAAACTTTTTTGTTTAATGTTCAAATCTTTTGTAGAAAATTCTTCTTTTTGCCTTGAAAATTTAACTATTTGGTAGAAAATTCTATATTGAAAATAGAAAATTTCTTTTTTAAATAAAATAAATATTTCGTTTTCGGCTACAACATATTTTTTAATTTACAAAATTTATCTATTTGGTAGAAAATTATTCTTTTTACTTAAAAATTTAACACTTTAGTTAAAAAATGATGTATTTTGTCCAAAATTCGTATTTTTTAGTAAAAAATTAATCTTTTTGTTTTAAAATTAATTTTTAACAGAAAATGAAACTTTTTGGTTAAAAGTTCAACTATTTGGTTGAGAATTAACTTTCTTAAATTTTTTGTTGAAAATGTAACTATTTGGTAGAAAATTCTATATTGAAAATTGAAAATTACCTTTTTGTAGTCGAAAATAAATATTTCATTTTCGGCTACAACTTGATATTTTTTAATTACAAAATTTATCCATTTGGTAGAAACTTGATGACATTTATTAAAAACTCAACTATTCAGATAAAAATGTATATATTTTGTTGAAGAAAGTCCTGTTTGGTAGAAAATTAATCTTCGTTTTTAAAAATTGATGTATTTTGTCCAAAATTCGTCTTTTTTAGTAAAAAATTAATCTTTTTTGTTTAAAATTAATGTTTTAAATAAAAATTAAACCGTTTGGTTTAAAGTTCAACTGTTCGGTTGAAAATTACCTTTTTTATTTAATTTTCAAATCATTTGTTTAAAATTCTTCTTTTTGGATTGAAAATTTATCTATTTGGTAGAAAATTCTATATTGAAAATTGAAAATTACTTTTTTCAATGAAAATAAATATTTCATTTTCGGCTACAACATGATATTTTTTAATCTACAAAATTCATCTATTTGGTAGTAAATTCATAAAATTTATTAAAAACTCAACAATTTAGATAAAAATTGATGTACTTTGTCCAAAATTCGCCTTTTTTCGTAAAAAATTAATCTTTTTGGTTTAAAGTTAATTTTTGAACTGAAAATGAAACATGTTTGTTTGAGAAATACCTTTTTTGTTTAATTTTCAAATCTTTTGTTGAAAATTCTTTTTTTTTTGGCTTGAAAATTTAACTATTTGGTAGAAAATTCTATATTGAAAATTAAAAATTACTTTTTTCAATTAAAATAAATATTTCATTTTCAGCTACAACTTGATATTTTTTAATTACAAAATGTACGTATTTGGTAGGAAATTATTCATTTTGTTCAAAAATTCAACACTTTAGTTAAAAATTGATGGATTTTGTTAAAAATTCGTCCTTTTTACTAAAAAATTAATCTTTTTTGTTTAAAATTAATTGTTTAACAGAAAATGAAACTTTTTGATTAAAAGTTTAACTGTTTGGTTGAGAATTAACTTTTTTTGTTTTAATGTTCAAATCTTTTGTTGAAAATTTAACTATTTGGTAGAAAATTCTGCATTAAAAATTGAAAATTACTTTTTTTTAATAAAAATAAATTTCTTATTTTCGGCTGGAACATGATATTTTTTAATCACAAAATTTATCCATTTGTTAGAAAATTAATCTTCTTGGTTAAAAATTCAATAATTTAGTTGAAAATTGATGTATTTTGTCAAAAATTCGTCTTTTTAGGAAAAAATTAATCTTTTTGGTTAAAAGTTCAACTGTTTGTTTGAGAATTCACTTTTTTGTTTAATGTTAAAATTTTTTGTTGAAAATGCTTCTCTTTGGCTTGAAAATATTAATATTTGTTAGAAAATTCTATACTTAAAATTAAAAACTCAACTATTTAGATAAAAATGTATATATTTTGTTGAAAAAAGGCCTGTTTCGTAGAAAATTAATCTTCTTTGTTAAAAATTTATCTATTTTGTTAAGAATTCCTCTCTTTCTTTCGAAATTTTAATATTTAAAACAAAATTTTGTTCGTTACTGACTAAAAAAGTTTTCTGAATTAAGAATCCAACCATGTGGTTAAAAGTTGAACTAATTTAATAATTTTCGAAAATCTTGAATTGACCAGAATAGATTGAAACGGATAGTCCTAAATCTAAAAAAATGATACCCTCTCTCTTTTTCAAATAGCCACACGAACAACTTGATTCCCTTATGTAAATTCCAATCATGATTCCCCATCCCCACCACTTTTTCATTTTCTCCAAATCGCGGTTCCCTCGAATCCGTCGATTGGGACGTGGTGGTGCATTTCCGGTGGAGGACTTCTCGGCTTTCCTCTCAAAGTCTCAAGTACAGGGTGGCGGTGGGTGGTGATCGAGGGAAGAGGGGGAACAATGCAACATCCGGTCCCTTCTCTCCCACCCTATTCTTTATTGGGTCGCGTGTAGCGTCCCATAACTCCCTGTCGCATCTCGACTTTCAGCTCTTCCAGTCTCAAATGCGATCTCAGGTGGTTCTCTTCGGTGATCGAGATCCAGATCCAGATCGTATCACGTGACACCCAAAAGAAACCCTACCTCTTCTCCACTTATCCTTCCGTTCAAAGAGCCCCTGGAATAAAGACCCAAAATATCCCTCAAAATATTTAGAAAATTAGTGAAGATATTTTGGAAGCTTGTTGTGATATCCACTGGATAACATAAGTGATAAGAGACAATGCAGATTATTTCGGAAAACTATTTGACTTTGGTGTTGAAACAAAACTCTGTGTTGGGATTGTGTCTTAGTTGAATCTTGAACTTGAAAAGCTGCAAGATCTTGTCAAAAGTGTTCTTCGATTCCTGAATCTACAGCTATGACACCTTTAACTGATCTACGAACTGATAGTAAAGAAATTTTAGTTATTGTCATCAAGATAAGCTGGTGAGGATTAGATTAGTCTTCTGAATTCATTAGCAGTCTTTGGAAAACAATATAACTTCGCTAGTGAAACAAAACTATGTGTTAATCTTCTCATCTTATCCTTCCGCTCAAAAAGCGCCGGGAATAAAGACCCGAAAATCTTCTTCAAAATATTTACAAAAATTAGTGAAGATCTTTTGGGAAGCTTGTTGTGACATCCACTGGATAACATAAGTGATAAGAGACAATGCAGATTATTTCGAAAAACTTTTTAACTTTGGTGCTGAGACAAAACTCTGTGTTAGGATTGTGTTTTTGTTGAATCTTGAACTTGAAAAGCTGCAAGATCTTGTCAAAAGTGTTCTTCGATTCCTGAATCTACAGCTATGACACCTTTAACTGATCTACGAACTGATAGTAAAGAAATTTTAGTTATTGTCATCAAGATAAGCTGGTGAGGATTAGATTAGTCTTCTGAATTCATTAGCATTCCTCGGGAAACTATGTAAATTTGCTATTGAAACGAAACTATGTGTTAAGATTGTGTATCATTTGATTATTGAACTTAAAAGGCTTGCTGAACACGCCAAGAAAATTTTTCTTTAGTCCAATCTTCAGCTATGATATCTTTAACTCATCTACGAACTTATAGTAAAGAAATTTTATTTATTGTCATCAAGATAAGTGGGTGAGGATTAGATCAATCTTCTGAATTTATCTCTAACTGATTAGCATTCATCGGGAAACGATTTAACTTTAGTAGTGAAACAAAACTCTGTGATATGATTGTGTCTCAGATGATTATTGAATTCAAAAAGCTTGCTGATCACATAAAAAAATTGTTCTTTAATCGAATCTTCAGCTGTGATATCTTTAACTCATCTACGAACTGTTAGTAAATCAATTTTATTTATTATCATCAGCACAATTTGGTGAGGATTAATTCAAGCTTCTGAATTAAAATCTGATTCATTAGCATTCTTCGGAAAACAACTTCACTTTGATAGTAAAACAAAAACTCTGCGTGAGGATTGTGTCTCAGTCAAACTTGAAAATGTTGCTCACCATGTCAGAAGGATTGTTCTTTAATCAAATCTTCAGCTATGATATTGTCATCAATATAAGTTGGTGAGGATTAGATAAACCTTCTGAATTGATCTCTAACTGACTAGCATTCTTCGGGAGAAAAATTTAAGTTTAGTAGTGAAACAAAACTCTGTGTTAGGAAACAATTTAAGTTTAGTAGTGAAACAAAACTCTGTGTTAGGATTGTGTCTCAGATGATTATTGAATTTAAAAAGCTTACTGATCACGTCAAAAAATTGTTCTTTAATCTAATCTTCAGCTATGATATCTTTAACTCATCTACGAACTGATATTAAATCAATTTCATTTATTGTCATCAACACAATTTGGTGAGGATTAGTTCAAGCTTCTGAATTAAAATCTGATTCATTAGCATTCTTAGGAAAACAACTTCACTTTGATAGTGAAAAAACTCTGCATGAGGATTGTGTCTCAGTCGAACTTGAAAAAGTTATTCACAATGTCAAAAGGAATCGAATCTTCAGCTATGATATTGTCATCAAGATAAGTTGGTGACAATTAGATCAATGAGTTAAGATCTGATTCATTAGCATTCTATGTTTTCAAAACCAGAAACCTCTTGAATTGGATAAATATGTCTGGACCAATTCTCTTTAGGTGAAGATCTCTAGTAGACATAAGTACACAATAGGTTAGCTTTAGCTAAGTCATGATTGTATCCAGATCCGACTGATCACACTAACAAAATGATTCAATAATCGCACCCTGATCAGTGAGTTTTTAACGTATGTTTACAGACAACCCTTCGTACTTCTCGCTCTCCAGCGAGGGTACATCAGCAACCCTCGAGTCTGCTGGACCATCTTCTCTGAACTCTGGATTGACCTCAAGAGGATTCAGCTCCTTCTTTCGTCGAAAACAGTATAAAATGGGATCAACCTCATCAGCTAGCATCACCTCAAATTCAACAACTAGTACTTTGATGCATCACGACAGCAACAGAAACAGCACGTGTGGTTTGTCTGCTCCATCAACACCCACTGAAGAAAGAGTCCCAATGTTGTCTCGCCAAGACAGTAATAATGGGAGTCAGAAAATGAGTTTTAGGAATCTCTTTAGGTCAGTTAGTGCAAATGCGGATCATGATAGAACTCAGCAGTTTCTGAAAGGTGATCCTCGGCCTTCGGATGTTGCTCCACCATCACCTTATTTGCCCCACAGATCTCACTCCCATTCGGAAAAGGACAGAAGAAGACCCAGAAGGAGAAGAATTCTCAAATCGGCTAGTGAACTTTTGTGTAACGATATGGTGTATTGTGGACTTCCGGGTGAGGATGTGGTTGATGGAAGAGGAGTGGATGAAGATGATGATGATTCGGGAGAAGTGTTTCTTGGAGTGGATGATGCAAGGTACTACAACTTGTCAGCTACACTCCCGATTCCTGGGTCTGCTTCTGATAGAAGAAGACACTCGATTGGAACATTTTTGTCCAAGGAACGTGGTATAAATACTGGCGGAACTAGTGTGTGTTTTGGAAGAAAAAAGAACCAGGAACCGGAAATCCTGGTGGAACCAAGTGTCATGGCACCACCGATTCCTACCGCTGGAAGTGAGGTGAAGAAACGACGTACCAGTTCGAAATCGAAAAGGAGAAGACACAGGAATGCGGCAAAGGGTGAGTTTTTGAAAATTATTTTTTTGAGGTTTTTTATTTGGGCCGTCTGATTCTAGGGAATCATATTTCTGGTCTTATTTGTAGGATTAGCCTGTTGGACAAAATGTTATAGGGAAAGTAATGTAGTTCTGCAATTATTTTCCTATTAATTTCCTACATTGTCGCGATTGTAGAAAATTTATTGCAGAAAATTATTGCACAGAAAATAAGTATAGGCATTGGAATAAATATTTAAAAAAATAATAAAGAAATTAATGTAGAAAAGTAGAAAAAACTGAAAATCTTAAAAATTCATTAGAATCTTTGGAAATCGTAAAATACCATTAGAATAGGTAAAAATTATTTAAAATTCCTTAAATGTAAATTAAATTTTTCCCTCAAAATCTTCGAAAACCTTGGAAATTTTCAAATCCCTGGATATTTTTGTAATCTCTTAAATTTCTTTAGAATTAAAAAAAAATTATAATCTTTAAAATTTCTTTAGAATTAAAAAAATTATAATCTTTAAAATTTGTTAAATTTATGCATATTCCTTGAAATTATTTAAATCACGAGGAGTTCCTTGAAATTTAAATTAAATTATCTTTTAGAGTTCTCTAGAAATCCCTCAAAACAAGCTCAATATTCCTGGAAATTCGATGAAATTTTTTTCAATCCTTTAAAATATTTGAAATCTATTAAAAATTTCTTGAATGAATTTAAATAGCTTAGAAAAAATTTAATATATTAAAATGCCATAAAGTCTTTTGAAATCCCTTGACATTCTTTGGAATCCCTTAAAATCGCCAGGAATGTTTCGAAATATTTCAAATTCAGTAAAATCCTTTAAATATTTGTAAATCATGAAAATTTGAATAAATCAAAATAATTAAAATCCCTTGTACATAAATTAAGTTAAACTCATTTATTAATTTTTTATTTTACAAAAACCCCGTTCTAATCCCTAAAAGTCCTTGAATCCCTTAAAATCTAATTATTCATTTATTTTCCAAAAAATCCCTTAAAATCTTTGGAAATTCTACAACAATCTTTGAGATTCCTTGAAATTGTTACTTTTAAAATCATATGGGATCCCTTAAAATCGATAGAAATCTTCGGAAATCTTTGAAATCACTGAAATCATTCGAAATCCTATAAAATTATATGAAAATATTTATTAGCCTTTTAAAAATTATTAAAATTGTTAAAAATTTGTTTAAATATTTTTAAATCTTTATAAATCTTTTGAAATCCCATAAAAACCCCCTGATATGTTTGGCAATCTTTGAAACTATTGAAATCACTGAAATCATTCGAAATCCTGTAAAATTATGTGAAAATATTTATTAGCCTTTTAAAAATTATTAAAAGTATTAAAAATTTGTTTAAATATTTTAAAATCTTTAAAAAAATTTTGAAATCCTATAAAAAAAAACCCTGATATGTTTGGCAATCTTTGAAACTATTGAAATCACTGAAATCATTCGAAATCCTGTAAAATTATGTGAAAAT
>JAAAKG020214859.1:0-47612 GCA_010014905.2 Druon quercuslanigerum
ATATATATATATATATTTTTTTTTAAATACCTACTATTACATTATTTTTTGATAATTGATCTTTTTGGTTCTAACCACTCTCGTTAAAATCATGGTTTTTTTGAATATTTGTCATTTTAATTGAAAAATTCGTCTTTTCGGATGAAAATTAAATTATTTTGAACAAAAAATTTTGTTTGTTGAAAAGTTAAGTATTTTGATTAAAAATTAAATTATTTGTCGAAAATTTAACTACTTTTGTTTAAAATTCATCTTTCTGGATTCGAAATTTATCTTTTATTGTATGAAAACTCATCTATTTTGGGTATAATTAACGAGTAAATTAAAAATTGAAAATTTTGAATTTTAAATTGTTACATTCGGTTTATAAAAGATTCTATTTTCGAAATATTGTAAGATACAAATTATGGTCTTTAAATATTAGCAGCCAGGGAATTTTAAAAATGCAGTTTTGCGACCACTCTGGTAAATTTGAGAGTGCGAAGTATAGTAAGGGAAACTGCAAGTTTCAAACTTCCTCATATTTTCTTTCTGAATTAGGAATAGTTAAACATTTATTTGCAAACTTATATGAAATAAAATATAAAATTGAATTGATCGATTATATTCTGTTATTGTTTTTCCTATTTGAGAATCGAAATTTTGAAATATATTATTTCCTGCAAATCACAGCTGTACCTCTTCAAGGTGAGTTGACTTCTATGGATGATTGCTGTTATGGCGACAAAGGAGTTGGTGAATACATAGGTAACCCTGTTACGCAAGAAGAATAACAATTCAGGTAAAAAGAACGCGTAGACTCGTCGAGTGTCGGGACGAAAGGAAACCGCGGCCACGCCACGGTGCCGTGGGCAGTGGGGGCATATTTTCCATTCTATGTGATCAGGATGTTTCTTCAAGCTGTGCACACGCGCCAAAAGAATAGTGCATGAAAAGCGCGTGGCGTGATAAACCAACTATTTTCGTGAGAGGACTGACAAACATCGTATTAGAAATTAGAAAAAAACGTGACTTTCTAGGTAGCTTCAATCCTTTTGAGCCCCGCACTTTTTACAAAAGGAATGATACACCCGTACGGAATACATTATTTTCTGAACTTGTCAAAACATTTGATGCAAGTTTCTCTCTTTTACAATACTAGAAACAAATTACTAATTATTGACTCTATTACCATATTTGTGTAAGTCCAAAGAAAAAGGAAACAAATTTTATTAATTGAATATTTATATAGTCGAATTAACTTATATAAGGTCGCATTTATTTAAGTAGTTAGCAAAAGCGTTTTTGTGGGTCAATGTCGAAATTGTCAATTTTTTATTTTTATGTGAAATCATGCTTCAATTTCTCTATCAGATGACATACTTATGTGCCAGAAATAACTAAAAGCTGTTAAATTTTTATTTTAAAGAAAAAATACAATACTTGCGCTTCAGGAACTCACCAACTTGAAATAAGTTTTTCTCTAAAGACAGTTCTTCAAAGTTACAACTTCAAAAGTGTGCCGGTGCCTCAATTTTCCAGGTTGTAAACACCAAATATCGGAAAATTACCCGGCACGATGTCCCTATGCGATTACACATTAAATTAACTGTTGTGAACAAATTTAAAGTTAGTAGTGGGTTGCATTTTTAGATTTCAAATGTAATAAATGGAGCAATTTCAACTTATTCATAAGCTAATCAGGTCTCTACAACAATGAGTGCGAGATTTTTAGGACATTTCGTTACACCAGTTTTTTTTTAGATAGATTCATAAATTCGGGTTCAAAATTGAAAAATTGAAAAATACTCGAAAATTTCTCAAATTCTTACTTAATTTTTTAATACTTTTGTGTTAATTTAATACGTGTATGCTTAAAATAATTTTATTTCTGTAATACTTCTTTCTTCAAATATATTCGCAACATTGACTACAAATTGAGGAATGAGATACAGAATTGTACGTGCAACCGCAAAAATGTGGCTAACCATGATTTGCACTTGTTTATTTTTACACTACATTTAATCTGTTAGAAAGTCATTCAAATATTTTCACATTCCATATATTGCGAAATTCTTGGAAATTTAAATAATGTAAATTCCAAATAGCGAATTGGATCTTTGCGGAAAAATCAGTCTACAGGTCACAATTAGTATTCGATATAGATTTGTTTAAATTGAAGCTGAATAAATTTCCGAGAGATACGTCGAGGCTGATTTTTTGTTTTCAAAAATTCTATGTATGCACACATAGAAAAAATGTTTTAAAAATATGTATATTATGCTGGGTTTAATATAATGTTTTTTTTTTCATCTAAAAACAACATTTTTTCTACATTTTTTGTTTACATAGAATTTTGCAAAAACAAAAAATCAAGAATTGACTATCATAGATCGCTAGAGAATTTATACTGGTATGCAATTTAAAAACGGAAAAATCCAAATCGGATAAATATTATGAAAAGTCTACTTCTTTCCCTGAAAATCCAATTCTGAATCACTTTTGACTGTGTGGCGATTAAAATATGAGATAACTTGCTAATGCTTGGAAATCCATGTTATATACGCTGCTTTATTATTTTGTGCAAATTAAATTAATTTAATTATACGAAATGCTTACCTTAATATTCCTAATTTATTAAGTGCAAAATAACAAATACTTTACGACAATGAGGGGCCGATTTCAGAAAGGTGATATAGAATTCTATATCTCCTTTTCATTTGAGGCGTCTCAATTATTAAATATATTTTGATTGTGATATCTTGTTTTCGGGTATTATTCTAAAGTAAGTGGATGGCTGACGTGGATAATTTTTGCAGGGGTAGGTATAGGGAGGGGACGTATTGGATATCCAGTGTACCTTACTGATATCACCTGTGAATGTCCTAAGTATGGGGCTAAAATTTCGAGGGGTTGAGCGATTGGGGAGAATCCATGTATTCTGCCATTCTGCCACGTGCCACTTGCATGTAATGACTAACATTACACCCCTACTCAAATGGTGTTACTGGTTCTTCCACGCATGATTTATATCTGGCATCTATCCACTCCACTTCCGAATCTCCAAACTCTAACAGGGCGTAAAATCTTGTCATAATATTCAAGACTTTATCTCTTCCTATAGTAAAATAAATAAATCCTCAACCACCTCCCGCAATCTTACGTACATTTTGATGACTAAATTTTTTGTGGTAATCTATTTAGGGGTCATCCAAAAATAAATTAAGAGGATTTGTAGGGAGATGGAGTTTGGTATAATCTTACTGTTGAATTTTCAACAACATAATTGAATCCTCAACCAACACAGAATAATTTTTAACCATGTAGTTATATTTCTGACCAAACAACATGCCATTTTTACCAAAAGACAACATTTTTAGCCAAAAAAGATTTTTTAGACAATAAAAAAATTTCATCCGAAATGTCCAAATTTCAATCAAAAAAGACTTTCCAAATAGTTTAATTTTCTGCCAAGAAGATAAATTCTCTATGCAAAAAAATATTTATCTTCAACGATTATTTTACATCTGAAAATATGAATTTTCAAACAAATAGTTTATTTTTCAGGTAAAAAATTAATTTTATACAACAGCAAACAAAGTTTTAATAAATAAGTTCAATTTTCAATCTGTAGCAAAAAAAAAATTAATTTTTAAGAAAGCAGTTCAAGTTTTAAACAAGGCGTTTAATTTTCTACCTAAAAACAAGAATTTTTTATGAAAAATGTAATAGCTGACATTGCAACCAAAAAATACGAATTTTAAACACAGTATTTGAATCCTGAACAAAAATATATTAATTTGCAACCAAACAGATGCATTTTTAACAGCAATATTGATTTAGTAACAAAAAAAAAACGATTTTTCGACAAATTTCATAAGATTCCAATCACATAGTTATAAATTTTCAACCAAGAAAATCAATTTTTCCACCATTTAATACGAATTTTTAACAAAATACATCAATTATCCATTAAAATGGTGCATTTTTCAACCAAATAGAATCAGCGGTATCTGTGAGTGGATATTTTTAATTCTTGAAAAGTACCTAAAACATACCCAAAATATCCGAAAAGTTACCGAATATTTCAGTATGTTTAACAAAAAAATCAAGAAAGTTATTGCAAAGTTCTTTGAAGTTTATCATAATTACTGTGAGCCCATTAATATTCATATGAAGCCACAAATATTGACAAAATTTTGAGTATATGTGATGTTGGGGTATAAAACTTTTTCGTTGACCAAGCTGATGATCATCCGCCCCAAAATGAACCTTCCCAGTAGATGCCCTTTCTTTATTAACATACAAACATTATGAAATGAAAAAATATGTATATAATTTTGCAATTTGCGGTTTGAAAATAAGAGTTTTGTTAGCTACAAGGTTTTCAAATTCCGCGTATACCACGGTGGGGCACGTTGATTTGAGGTACTGGTTTCATTTTTTATCCACTAACGAAAAGTACGAGACATAATTTCATTTTGATGCTCACACTTCGATGTTACGATGCAAACTGACAATATTATAAATAGCAATATATACAACTCGAAAATATTGGACTACAGAATGATATTGATATAATTTAATAGATTATTTACGTTTTGTATTATGAAACAGAAGGACGTATATAGTTATGCGTAGGCAAGTAAATATACATACCATTGCAGTTATTTGATGTAAACAAAGAAACATGCATTTAGTTTTATGCAAACAGACCTATAGTGCGTTGGAAGATCATCTTGTTCATTATTTAACTGTTTAAAGATTATTATTAACGATCGATATAGTCAATAATGATAGTAAAGAAGAATAAGCATTAACAATACCGTTTTAGTACACATTTTCAAGTACTTCAACTTTCCTAAATACTTTTTCAAGCTCGTATCATATGGTTGTACCAGCTTATTTAGCGTTTAAGTTATTATACATAGAAATTTTAATTAATTTCTCACGAATAAAAAAAAATTGCTCTGGGGATCATTTTAAGTTCATGAAAAATTGATTCTAAGATTATAGGGTCCTCGAACTTTTCATATAAAATTATTCAGCCCCCCCCCCCCGTGATATGCAACTTGCCTAAAAAAGTTTTAAATATTTTTACAGGCAATGAATTGAGACACTGTAAATGATAACTACGTAAAGCCCGCGAAATAAATGTTTGCAGGAGAAACATTCCAAGAAAAACTTCAATAACTTTGAAAAGTATCTCCTGCTATAAAAAAAATCGCACGAAACATAAAATATAACTTTAATCCTAATCATTATTTCTCTTAGTAAGAGGAATAAAAAATGCAATGGGTATTACACAGTGTTTATAATCATTTCACAGCAATCACCTTAATGTCGTTCTTAGCGCCTCAATTATGTCGTTTAAATTTATCAAATCTTCAACTTTTTCAAACAAATTACACGAGAAATAATAATGATTTTTTAATTTTTAACTGCTTACTGACAAAAGTTATCTACTGAAAACTTAACAACGTTTATCGGAAGTGTATGCAGGGTATATTCTAAGGAAATGTTAATACTGATACTGCCTTATCTAAATTACCTGATTAAACTTATAATTTTCGAATGTAGGCCGGGAATTACGGCAATCGGTATTTCCCGAGATGAGTTGCGAATGTGTCAATAATTGTGGTAATCATTATTTCCAGAGATGTTTTGATAATATTTTGCGTAATAAGTCAGTACATTTTAAAAATAAATCTCCATTTCTTAGTTTAAATACTTATATAAGTAAACATATTACTCAATATATATTTTATTATTTATTACATATTTTATTATTTATAATTTTATCTTTTCCGTTTTTCATGTAACACCGTCATTTTAGTTAACCCTGCGGCGTCGGCAAAGATTCGCCTGATTTCGGAGTAAATGGCCCCTCGTTTTTGGTTTCAACATTAAGAACTTTCTTTGTAAATAATATAAAAGTCCAACATTTTTAAAATAAAGTTACTGAATAAAAGATACAAATATGTATGAGAGTGACAGGCAATTATTTTTCCAAAGGGTTTATCGATTCATTTTTCATTAAACCTTTGGGAGCTCTTTATCGATTATTTTTCATCGACTTAACATCCATCGACGTGACCTTACTTTTGGCTTGTCAGGGCTGAGTAATAAAAAATTAAACCCTTACGAAAAAACTTTGCAGAAAATTACTGAAAAGAAAGTTTTTAAGTATGTAAATAATTTTCTTCCTGTCATAAAAGAGTATAAATAAACAAACAAAAATAAGTGTAGCATAAGAGTATTTAGATATTATTTTTAATTTTTAAAAAGCTATTAAAGAAAATCATGAAAAGGATACAACATTTTTTAAATAAATATAAAACTAAAAATAGTTTTAAAAAAAGGGTAAGAATTGGTGTAAAAGTGGAAGCTTTATCTCCAGAAAACTTTTATTCTACTAATGTTTTTATTATTTTCGAGGAATAATTATTTTTTGTCTACATCTTTTTTTATTAAAAACATTTAACATTAAAATTTATTTTTTCTAAGGAAATATATTGTTACGGCTTCAAAAAATGGTGTTGTTCAACAAATAACTATTATCAACTCATATTCTTATATGTAGAAAGCCAAGCAATTTTATTACTACCTAATTTTTAGTCTTTAAACAGTTTAAAAAAATTGATTCATTTTAATTTCGGTAAAATGAGTTAAAACCTTTTTTATTCCATAAATGAAAGAAGTATTTTCTTTCCTTTTTTTTAATCTGGTATAAATATATTTTCTATTATACCATTCCTCATTTGTGAAAATTGAATTGCATTCGTTTGCTTCACAAGCCGTTCAAATAAATTTGTAGGATGAATACTTTTATAAGTTCTTGTTTTAATGGCATTGAACCTAAAGTGGTCTAAAAGAAATCAGTTTGTAAAAATAATGTTGACAAATTTACTTGTTTCGGCAGAGCCATCTGCGTATAGAATAACCCATATAATTTCTCCGTATTTTGTATACTACTATCGAAGCCTTAAACTTCTTCATCAGGGATTTCTCGAAATTGGTTGACCTTTTTAATTCAAAAATTTTGTAATCCCATTCAGAATGTCAATATCTCGCCACTAAGTTTTTTTTTCATTGAAACTGAAGATTACATTTCTGATCATAATCCCCAGCCTAGCCTCTTCCAATATGAGGTCAGTGTCACCTTATCTCTTTAAGATTGTCAGCTGACGCATATATTTCCTGAAAAATGGATGATTGTTTCTAATCATTTTTTTTTTGCTTAAATCACCCACACCAGAAGTATATTTCAATCTTATCGTTAAATGATTATCGAGTTCTGTACTGCCTCGCTTCAACAAATACTGTTACATTTGAGACTCCGCATAAAATTTGCCTGGCCGCTGCTTCAGGCTGTTTGAGTTGCTCCCTGAAGACTTGAAAATCAGTTTTCGAAAATTTAACTTTTTATCATATCATTTTTTAGGTAATTTAATGGCGCAACTTATTTCTCTTGGCAAAAAGTTGTATCTTACCGCTTCTGTAAAAAACGAAAAATCAATTTTTCAGACCAGCAAATTTACTAAATATTTCCACGTGACTCGCTCCGAAAGGCAAAGTTCTTTATATTTTAAGATAAAAATGTAAGAATTTGTCCTTTAAACTCTTCTTAAGATAATTTGCAAGCGAAAATTGATTTAATTTGTTAAATAAAAAAGTTATAAATTTTGTTGGCAATCAGTATCAAAATAACGTTAGACAATTTTCAAACGCTTCGTTTATTGAGGGTCTTTTGAGTAAGCGCAAGCTTCCAGAGAAAGAAATGTTTATTGGTATACAATTCAGATTTTTAAAAAGTTTGACCCTAATGGAATTATTCGTTCACAAAATAGGGGCATTCTGATATCATTGATCGAGTGCATATTAATGATAACTTCGGAGCCTCGACCGGCTCGACCACAGCCGTCGCCTCTGGACTGGCATTATTTTTGTCTATTTATTTGTTTACACTGTTCAATAAAAATGTTAACATTAAACCACAACGAATTATGTTTTGTTAGGACAAGGTCATTAAATATTTACATCTTCCATTATACGTATTTACAGAGTGATTACAAACATTTAGAAAAGTATATCTTACAACACAAATTTTTAAACAAAATAATAATTTTTAAAACCAAAAAGTTAATTTTCTACTAACAGAGATGAGTTTTCAACCAAAATTATGCATTTTCAACAAAAAAAGTTCATTTTCAACCAAACAGTTTAATTATCTAGCATTGGATTATTTTTTCCTTGAAAAATCTTTTAGAACTTCATTTTACTGGTTTTTATTCAAACTAAACTTGTTTGTAATTATACCACTAATTAGATAAAAATTGTTTAGAACATATTAAATACTTTTTGTAAAACCAGCATGAAAAACAATGAATTTTTTAAGGATACATCAATTAGGGTAAAACTTTTCAGGAAATTTAATTATATCCTAATAAGCATTTCTTTTTCTGGAAGCTTGGGCTTACTCAAAACTGCCTCGATAAAACGAAGCGTTTAAAAAATGTGTATCGTTATTTTGATACTGCTTGTCAATAAAATATATAACTTTTTTATTTAACAAAACGAAAATTTTTTTAAATGCACATTGTCTTGAGAGCAGTTTGAAGAACAAGTTTATACATTTGTATCTTAAAATATAAAGAACTTTGTCTTTCGAAGCGAGCTGAAGTGAAAATATTTAGTAAATTTGCTGGTCCGAAAAATTAAGTTTATTTTTTATTTTTTACAGACACGGTCAAAGATAAAACTTTTTTGCCGAGAGAAAAAAGATGCGCCATGAAATTTTCTAGAAAGTGATGTGTTAAAAAGTTGAATTTTCGAAAACTGGTTTTCAAGTCATCAGGGGCCAACTCGAGCGGCCTAAAGCGCCAGGCAAATTTTATGCGGGGTTATAGAATCCGGAGTCTTAATTATCGGTAAAGCGATATAAATTTTTTAAAATTTAATGTACTAGGTACTACAGCAAGTAGAAAATTGTGTTGATAAACAGCTGTTTCCAATAAAATCTATTAAATTTTGGTTTTTTAGTGATTTGCAGATTTGTAAATATCTAGCGTAAGAAATAATTGTTGCCCCCCCCCCATGTAAGATGGCATGCTAAAATCGCCCCCTCCGCCACACACACGCATACACCCACCTAAGAGAATTCACGCAAATTGTGTACGGACCCAAAAAAACTTTCTTCACTGAAAAGAAAAGAGAAGTCGGTTGATAATTTAAGTATCGATTAATTAACCTTGGAAAATTGTATTGAATAAAAATTGACACCAATAGTGCAACATGGACTCTCAGTTTACACAATAATTTTTGGCGAGAACGTCATGCGAGTGCGCAGAATATCGGCTTCCCGTCAATCGCTTATCGACCGCTCGGTACCGGTTTCTACGACAACGCGAGTTCGGTTTCAGTACTCCAATTCGATCCACCGCAATCCTTGCCCGCAATGTAATTTCTGTTTCTATATAAATGGAATTCCGTTCTGCGTTGACTTCTTGACACTTTCGCGACACTCAAGTGCCTCAACATTGAATTCCGCGGTGAAAAGATATGCTATGGTTCTTTGAGGATCCCTGCTGGACTCTTTCTTGACCAAACAAACAATATATGCGTGCTCTCTAAATTTGAATTAGTGAGATTTCACTGATTTTTACTGAAAAACTTTACTGTCTGCAAACAGTGACCCATTTCTAGCTGTTTAAATCAGTAGATTTAATTGTGATTCAGAGAGTGGATCTTCACGCGTAATTCCACTTGGATTAATGTTAAATACCACCTGAATTTAACGTTAATTTCCACATGAATATTCCCGTTGACGAACTGCCCGCATGGGTTGCAATTATGCAAATAATCAAAAAGTTCCAAGTTAAATTAAAATCTTTTTCGTTCCCGCTATATTGAATAGAATCGTTATTTAAAACCCGCATACTGACTCATTTTAATTATCATAGTGCACGCATTGGTACTTTGAGTTTGACTAAAAACTGTTTTTGCCTTTATTTTGATTCGTACTCATTAGGTAGTCTGCCTCATTTTTATAAAGAAGTTTACTTGGTTATGTTTAATTTGATAAGAGATTTATTTGTAATAATATTATCAGAAATTTAAAAAAATAATCGTTATATTGTAAGAATCGCATATGCGACCGAATACATTTCCAGTCGGGCAGGATGTGCATGTCACCGAATCTTTTCAACAAGAAATATTTTGTTTTTCAAAGGATTTTAGACACGTACTTCACTGATTTGTCAAAAAATTTTTTTGACGAAGTTGGAAGTTCTGATTTTCGTAGATCTAGATGTCTTTTGTTAACATGTCAACTATTTTGATAGAAAGTTCAACTAATTGGTTGAATAGTAACTTTTTTGGTGAAAATTTATATTTTCGGTATGAAAATGCATATGTTTTCTAGAAAATTGCGTATTCTTGGCTTAAAAACTGAACAATTTGGTAAGAATTTTGATTCATAATGGTTCGAAATTCATGGTTTTCGTTTTCAAATTGATCTCTTTTGGTAAAAAAATCTTATTTTTTGTTGTTAAAAATTCCATTATTTTGGTAGAATATGGATGTCATTTGATTGAGGATTCAGCTATTTTGTTGAAAATTCGTATTTTTTTATTTAAATTAGCTAGGTTTTGATTTCAAATTAAATTCTTTTTGCTTGAAATAATACCAGCTATTTTCTCTATATTGATTTAAAATCCATGTATTTTGGTACAAATTAAACTAATATTTTGGTAAAAAGTTCAACTAGTTGGTTGAAAAATAATGAACAATTTTGTTGAAAATTTCCTTTTTCGGAATAAACGTTCAATTTTTTTGTTGAAATGTCTTGTTTTGGTTTGAAAATTCATCTCTTTTGGTCAAAATAATTTTACAGAGGGTTCAGCTTAATAATTTCAGTTGAAAATTTATCTCCGTGGTTTAAAATTGAACTATTTTGTTGTTTTTTTTTCGTTTGAAAATGGTAGCAAATTCATTCAGTTGGTTTCTGTCTGCATTTTTGTCCTGCATTTTAGGAGAGAATAGAAAGATCTATCACAATCAAAAGGAAAATATCAAAAAGCACATTGATTTAGATGCAGTCTTTAAAGTTGAAATACTGCCAATTTGGTCAACAAATTTTCTTTTATTAAATCGGTGAAATACGTGGAAATGAAATATAATATAATCAATTGATGGGAAAAGACAGTTCATTAATAATTGATGCAGTGTCCAGTGTCAGCGCTGGACTGAGCAGTGAGTCTACAGTCTATATACACTCAACCTCATGGGAGAGAGAGACCACACGAATCTCATGGAAACACGATCTTTCATGAATGTTGAAATAAAAAATAAAACAAAGAACGCTTGTAACGTCAGGTAATTCGTGTGAATATTTATTGTTATTATTATTATTATTATTATGCGGAATAAGTAACTATCGAAATTCTAAACTGGAAATTTGCATTTTTTTATAAGTATAATTACATTTCAGAAAATGATTATTAATAAAGAACTACATTAGTATCAGAAACTAATAATATGGTTAGCCGTAACTAACAATTTTTTCAGTGTATATACGATTCATTTGGCGTAGTTACTTTTTTTGAGTAACTTCTTAAAGTTATTTTACTTATCGAAAAAACCAAGAAAAATTTGTGAATCTCAATTTTCAGTGAAACAGTTGTATTTTTAAACAACAAAAATAGAAATTATGTTGCCGGAATATATTAAATTTGAAACAAAAAGTAACACTTTTGAACAAAAGAATTTAATGTTCAAGCCAAAGGGAGAATTTTCAACCCATAAACTTACTTTTAAACCTAATATAGTTGGATTTTCTGTGCAAAATTAAAAATAGTTCAATCTTTAACAAAATACATTAATAATTTTCATACCGAAAATATCCATTTTCATAAAAAAAACTTGATTTTTAATTAACTGGTTTAATTTATTACCATTTTCTAACGAAAAAGAAGAATTTTCAAAAAAATACTTAAGTTTAAAAAAAAAAGATAATTTTTGACCGAAGAGATGAATTTTCTACTAAAATTATGAATCAGCAAAGAAACAACTGAATTTTGATCAAATTAGTTCAACTTTCCACCAAATAGTTAACAAAATAGCTGAATCCTCTACCAGATTTTTTTTACCAAAAGAGATGGATCTTCCAACCAAAAACAACACTTCAACAAAAGATTTCAATTTTTAAATCGAAAATATGAATCTTCAACAAAAATGTTCGTTTTATTTTTTAGCTAACTATTTGAACTGCTTATCGAAATATTTTAATTTTTAACTGAATACACAGTTTAAGTTAAACAAAAAAGAATACTTATCATTAACATAAATCCTTAAGCAAACTAGATTAAATTTCAACCAAAATAGTTGAATTTTTAACCAAAAAAGGTCATATTTTTGTACCCAAATCGATAAATTTGGAAACGAACGCCCCGAATTTTGAATCAAGAAAGAATAAAAATTCTTCCCAAATTGTTCAGTTTTCAATCCCAGAAGACGAATTTTCTAGAAAAAATTTGCATTTTCATACATGTTAACAAACTGTGTGAATTTTTAAAGAAGCGTGTAGCTAATTTTTTTAACTAAAATATATCAATTCTCAACGAAGGATATAATAGTTGGTATTATTGTAACCAACACATATTTTTATTTTGAATCAATCACAGTTTAATTCAACACAAAAATACGAATTTCCAACAAAATAGCTAAAGCCTCAACCGCAAGGGATAAATTTTTTCCCCATAACGGACCAATAAACCGCGCTTAATAGGAAGTATACAAAAAACACAAAAACTTCAAACTAACTTGAATTAAAGTTTTAGGTTTCTGAAAAAATCGTAACTACTTCGTAAAATAGTAATGAAGTTACCCTAAAAGTTACAGTAACGTACCTTTTCAATAACTAAATTACTTAGCGGCTTCAATTCTCGTAACACACAAATTCAGTTTACGGTAATCCAGGTTCCAGTGTACTTTTATCGGAATGGTTTAGGACTTCGATCGTTCACTAGAAAATAACTAGAAAATCTCTTATCAAGGTCTTCTTACAGTATTTTTTAATGCGATCTTTTGTAACCTTTTGTCTACATTATTGTATGATGCGCGTCTATTTGCAAAGCGAACGTAAAACCATCTTGGACAGACGAGCGACCCTTCTCATTTACCTTCTTGTGGATAAGAAAGCTGCATGTGTGCAAACGCCTCATCTATGCATACTTGCTGTACTTTGCCATTATCTGATATAAGTACATCGCGCACTGGCCTTGCATTACAGAAGCACTTTACCCTCTGTGTTAATCGTAAAGGTTTTTACATTATTCAAGCCCCCGATCAATTATGAAAATTCCAAAAATAGTAACATTTATTATATATCAAGCCTGATTTTAAGGATGGTCGTCTATTCAGAACCTCATTTTTTACTTCATTGTTTCAATTATTGATTCTTTAAACTTCTTTAGTTACTAGCAATCTTGAAATATGTAGTTGAAGATAATATTTGCTTGCTATGGTACATTTTTATAAATATTGAAAAGTTATTATTTTCCGGAATTAATGACACAATAAATTAACGAATGCTGAGAGTAGTATATTTTTTACGATATTTTGCAATTGTGTAAACAATTTTATTTGTTCAAACAACTTTTTTCCTCTGCAAATCTTGAAAAGTTACTACATCATGTTGTTAAGAACGCATTTAATGATTACTCAGAGTGATATTTTCTCTTCAATACAGCTTGACATTATTTAAACCATTAATAATCACTCACTTGCTGCGCCTTTTCATACAGAAGTAAGAGAAAAATAAAGTTTTTTTTCAAATCTTACGCTCTGTCCTTAATTATTTAGTTTTTTCATCTCATTTTAATTGTTGATCTTAGGTTTATTGACCAGGAAGTATTTAATTATTAATTTTAGATGTTAATTTTGTTTGTCAACTGGTACATTTTTTTCACAATCTTAAGATTTATCAGTATTTTAATAATATTGATAGGGACCAGTAGACAAACAAAATTAACACCTAAAATTAATAATTAAATAATCTCATTATTCACTTTCGTTATGGATGTTTATTTTTTCAGATCGATTTTTTTTGACATAAGTGAATGCTAACAAAACAAGAATTTCTTCGTCTTTATATGGAAAGGAGCAAGTGGTTTTATATATTTAAATAATTACCAACTGTCTTTCCAAAAAATATCACTCTTCACATTCATTAACTGTATCATTAATTACAGAAAATAATAAATTGTCGCGATTTACACAGAAACATCTCTTTAAAAAAATGAAAATTATTTAAATATTGTATTTTGTAGAAATTGTTGATGCGCCCAGCGATTATTATTTGATTAATTGCCAAATACTCAAAACGAAAAATTTTACTATTAAAAGTCGTTAATTGTTTAATTACTTCCAGGAAATACTAACTTTTCACGATTTGGTGAAAAATAATTATACAAATAGAAATTTTTTTAAATAATTTTAAAAATCGTTAAGAAAAATTATTATTTTTTACATTCATCAACTATCTCATTTATTTCAAAAATAATAACTTCGCGATTCACAGGAAAAAATTGTTTAAACAAATAATATTTGTTTAAAAGATTTCAACTTAATTTAGAAATACTTGAAAACGTGTCATTTATCGAATACAAATAAGTAATGCTGGAAAAATAAATAAATACTATATTTAGCTTAATTAATTAAAAGTCATTAGGTGGAAGTTATTTATGTAACATCCCTTAAGAAGTGACGAAACTTTAATTTGCAAAAAGTTAATAACAAGCACATATGTTTCCATATATATGTGTCAATTTCAAATGCCCAGGGCGCACATGTTAATATCGACCGATTTAAAAACTAGAAGTATGGAAATTCTTTTAAAGATTATTTTTATAAGTATTTAATTTATAATATTTGTGTATATATTTTTCCCAAAAAATATTGAAATCCCACCAAGACCATCTACGCTGCAAAGACTTGATCAAGTACAATTAAATGGAGTTGTGAAATCAAAGTTGGTCAAGTAAAATAAAAAAAATAGTTCACATTAATTGATTAGGTATCTTGAAAAATGAATTTGTTTAATTTGTGATTGATTCTGAAGCGGTCTATTTATACTATTACTGTTTTTAATTGCAGGCATTGTGATGATTTTTAACTAGCATAACAATCTATTTATCAAACCTTGCTAGTTTTCCTATAAATAATTCGTGATGAGGGTCTAAATTGACCTCGATACATGTTGGCTCCCTAGTTCCTAGTAGGTTGGTTTGATTCGATTTTTCCTTTTTCTCCCTATTTCTCATTTATTATTTATTTGTCTCTAATGTGCTGAGAAGTGAATTAGTTTTGGAAATATAATTTTTAATTGTAAATCTGTTTCGTGCTCATTTTGCATAGAATTATTCATTAGAAAGTAGATTTCATTTCGATCTTAAATAAAAAAGGTTTTATTTGGTTTTATAATTTTAATTTAATAAGAAAATGCAGGAAAGTTATTTATAAACAAAAAGTTTAATTTTGTAAAAATTTGTCCTAAAGAGTTAATCGTTTCGATAAGCAAATTATGAGAAGTTAATTAACAAAAGGAGAGGACATTTAAAATAAATTTTGCTGATATTTAAAGCGATGAAATACATTCAATTCCGGAAAATTCTTTTAATTTGAAATTTTTGTGTTTAAATAATTTCTGTACATTTTCTTCTCTAATTTAAAAGGTAAAATAACATTTAAAAAAATGTATTTTCAGTACTTTAATCACTTGATATTAATTTTTTCATTTTACTTGGTCAACATTGATTTCACAACTTCATCTAATGATACTCTGTTTTTGCATTGCAGATGTTTTCGGCGAAAATAAATTATTTTTTAAATATTTAAAAGTTAAAATATTTTTGTGATAGAAAACAGTTTAAAGTTTTTCTGTGTATAAAAAATGTATATTCGTCATTCATTTTATTTGATATGCAAGAAGGTGGTTGGGCTTCACTCGTGAAAGTTATTTTGATGCAATGTTCGGACTCAAATTAATATTCATGGTTTATATCTAACTTTGTTATGGTTTCAAGATGATTTTAGTTGAAAGTGTTTTAAGGAAAGGTGCATTCGAAATAAACAAAGTATCCACTCATTAAAATGCACAAGAGGATTCTCTAGATCATAGATACATAGATCATAGTGGGATTTCCGATAAACAGTAAAAAGTGGGTCACTACCAAAAAAAGTTTATCAACGGTTAATTGATATAGAATTTAGTTGATGCAGACTACGAATTAATTCTTGCCCTAATTTTGTCAAAAAAAATTTGTTTACCCCTTTATCTGAATTATTTAAACCAACACATATCTACATTATTTTGCAAACTTTCTTATATCCAAATTTATCAACACTCCTTTTTGTTTTTATTTCAATCATAAAATCTATGGGAATAATGTGATACTCCAGTTTCCTGCTCAACTCAGATCGATTCTAAACCGCAGACTAGAAGTCTACTCTGAAGTCTTTTTCTGCATAGTGATAGCAATTTGATTCAATGAAAAAACTCCCAGCAACGCAAGATATCACCAAGGACGGGGTCGTCTGACCTCCCTTCGAACAGGGTAGCCCGGTGCGTTCAGGTAAGGGCAGCTGTCCACCAGGTGCCCACCTTCCCTTTTCCTCCCTCTCTGATCGCAAAGTTCCAGCGGGAGTGGGAATCCTCGCTTCCCCATTGGTTTCTGGCTCGCGCGCGTCTCGGCGATACCCCTAGCTCCCGTCTGTGAAGTCGGCAGTAGACCCTGGGCTCTCGAAGAGCAATCAGACGTTGTAGCAGCACGTGGCTGCGTTTGTTTTCTCTCTTAGTAACACGCGACGTCGCAAAGGTTAGGTTCCTCTTCGAAACCAGTCCCCAGTTCAGTCTTCTTTCTACGTCTCCTTGGATCCTTCACGAGCACGTGCTCCGTTCTACCATGGACAACCGGCGAGTCCAAGTAGCACGTATCTAGTCACGCGATAGTTTTTCTTTATAAGGGTGATTTTCTTCAAATTACGGTGAAACTTCTTGACAGTGACTCGGAATATCGGATAATCAGTAAATTCCGCAAAACATAAGTGAGAAGTGATTGGGTGTCTTCAGAATATAACTCCTTTTCTCTCAAGTCGAGGAAACGGCAGCATTCATGGGGGTGTCCGGCGAGTGCGTGGTCAAAGGTGCTGGCAGCAAAAGTCACCCTTGTCATTGCTGTGGACACGCAGCAAACGCAAGCTCAAGTGTTCCGCTGCATCATAATCATCATCACCATCACCAACATCATCACGATCATCATCACTTGAAGCATCAAGTTGAGAGTAATCAGAACACTAATGATACCAAGATTTTGGCACCCCTGCGCAGCAAGATGAGGGTGCTGAAGAAACTCAAACGCAAAATGGGCCTAGGTGAGCCAATTTGCTGATTTTTTTTATTACAGGTGTTTCTATTGCATGTCTTGTTTCCCACCCGATCATGGGAAACACTTTCGCGCCTCAACCCAAGTATCTGACCTTCTGCAGATTTGCAATTTATTGTAGAGTTTCGTCATCCCGATTAGCGATCAGTAGCAGTTATTGCATTATTGCAGGTACCATTGTTTCAGGACGTCTGCAGTCTTTGAAGGGTGTTAGAATTGTGATAGAAGTTATCTAGAAACAGAAAAGTATTTTTTAATTTTTAGGGATGTGTATTATCTTGCTTTCTCCGTTCAAACGCAACTTCGAAAAACTCTTTAAAATTGTCGATCTGCTAAACTCTTAGTACCAAAATTTCTTAATAAATTATAAATTAAATTAATTTCATCGCAAATTATTTCTAACATTCACATTTCTGTTGTATTTTTTTCTTCATATGATACAACTATTTACATAACGTTCCAATTACATGCCAGCAATGTATGTTTCACTGACTTTTACATGGATAAAGTTTCTATACGCATGACTACTATTATCGACAACCTTTTCACATTTTCATAACAAATGAAATTAAAAGCAACGTAAAATGAGAGCATCTGAAAGATCAAAGCATCCTATCATATATTCCCTTTCCTTCTTTTGAAAATATTCATCCCTAACGACGGAACGTTCTACTTTTGCTGTTTTTTAGGTTGCCGGCGAATACACAAGCCCAAGAAAACTTTGAGAACTCTCAAACTGACCGACTTACCCGCAATGCATGATTTACCCTCATTGCTTGGCACGAATTTGTGTTTTGTCCCCTTGTGTATTTTCGCCGTTCATCCGATACTTTTGTGAGTCGCGACCCTCTTTATTATCCTTCTGGCAGCCATTGTGGTTCGACCCTCCCGTTCCATTTCCTTGCAAGCTTTTGTTTTCAGTTGCGAAACTCGGGAAGCTTGATAATTTCGATACATTTGATTGCAAAAGCAAACGTCAGAGCCGAATCGGTAAAGCGCTACGGAACTAATAACTGAATAGGTTATCTAACAACAAAGCAGAGGAAATTCTTGGTTCAATAATGGTTGTTAATGATTGTGTTTGTAAATGCACAATGATGCATAAAGCAATCAATAATTGCATGGTATTTCTAGAAAGTTTGGAAAAAATTTGTATCGTGTTCCTCCCTCTTATTTGTTATGAATAAATTTGGATTCAATGAACTCTGGAGCGAACTTTGGAGTTAGTGCTTTATGCCATTGTTTAAAATAGAAGGTCAAAGAGCCATTACATGACTAAGGATTTTCTATCCATGAGTCGCTGCAATAAGAAGCAACGGGTTTTCTCGACCGGGAGGTAAGGCTCAGGCGACGACCAACGCTCAGTACAACCCATTACTGCTATAGTTTACTTTGTGGGAGACCTCGAGTTCACTCGCGTAAAAGCATCCATTCAGAATACGGTATATACCCTCTTCTTCTACTTTTTCTAGCTGTAAATACACTGGCGTGTGCGCCAAGCTTTCAGATTCAACTTATCTTTTAATTAGGCGTCTTCTAGAGTCTCGAAACAGAAGGTTAAGAATTGAAAGAAAAAATAGTCCCTTTTGAGAAAAAGGCTTTTGTTTCTATTTCCTATCGAAATCGCAAGGTAGTTCAACAGGTAGCAGATAATCACTTAACTGTCTATATTCTAAAATGTTCTGTATAATCTAAATATTCTCGATAACGTGCTAAAATAATATAGGATACTAAATTTAAATAGTCTTTTCCCTAAGGTTGAGAGACTTTTCGTCTATT
Source organism: Druon quercuslanigerum (assembly GCA_010014905.2). Taxonomy (NCBI): domain Eukaryota; kingdom Metazoa; phylum Arthropoda; class Insecta; order Hymenoptera; family Cynipidae; genus Druon; species Druon quercuslanigerum. Next base: position 19,203 of record JAAAKG020214859.1, read on the forward strand.
TCGAACCACCTATTCTCCAAGAGGCCAGATGTTCCAAAATGCACCCTCCTACTTTACACCCCCGCTTCCTTCGTTCACCCCCGTCCGTATAACGAGATTTGTTGCGCCCAGACAAACAGCTGACGATACTGCCTTTAAATTTTCGGACTCATGTGTACCTGAGTCAGCCAGAGATTCTCATCCCAAACTTTACATTCAACCTGATCAAAGTAATTCTCCTAAGCTTTTCCGGGAACCGATTTTTTTAAACAGAATATGGCCCTACCTTGATCCCTACGATTCTCTGGAGATATATAAAAAAACGTGGATTAGATACCGAATGTTTAAGCTGGTAAATTAATCTTCCTGCATTAGATTAACTTGCTTAGTTCTTTCACGTTTCTTATTTGAATTTACTACTTTTGAGGATTGTAATAAAGAAGACAGAATAAGGACATAAATATCTATAAGTGGAGAGGGTTGAGAAAGGGGAGGATTGGTAATAAGATAACGATTTTTGCTTCTTATCGCATCAAAGACGAGTTCTTCCTCCATCCTCACGCCTTCCGTACATTCTTTTAAACTTTTTGCACCATGAATCATTCCTCAGAGATTTTCAGTCAAGGATTCTCATAACAGGTGGGGTGAATATATCTTTCAGTGGCTCTTTTCAGTTTATTTATATATTAATAAAGATTATGCATTTTCTGCGTCATCAATTTTTTATGTCGAAATTTCCAAATAAATAATTTTACTTCATCATAAAATTTATTTCTAAATGAAAAATTGTATTTTAAAATGTTTCCAAACATTATTAATAGAAGTGAACATTTGAATCGTAAATGATTGTTTAATATGGGTAAAACTTACTTCAAAACATTTGTAAAAAGAATTGCCTTTTAATAATTTGAACAATTCTGAGATCTTTTTCTGAATGGATTCTGAGAGCAAATTGAAAAAAACAGCAAAAAATTTAAAATAATTTCCTATTTAATTTACGTATTGACCCGGAAACTGTCGGTTGGATTTGAGATTGAATAGCTGCGTTTGGAGGAGGAAGAGTTTGTAAGGTATGTTTGACGATGTATCTTCTTCGCCTCTCTCATCGACGATCACTGACCATCCTCACCCGTACATACACACCAACCAGGCCTCTCTTTGCCTGTGACGTCAATTTTGAGCATAACCTGTCTTTGTTCCCACACATGCCATTTCTTGAACCGGTGTATCATGTTCCGTATTGCCGATCAGCTGTAGACTGTAAGTATGTATATATATATATATATATGCATTATACAATATATACAGTAAAGAGTAAACAAACATACATACCGGTGAATCAGAGCTTGAACTTTACGATCGAATTCATACACTTTTCCATAGCAGTGGTGCAATATAAAGGAATTTATTGATCTTCTCGTTATTACAAATTACTTGTTTAGGAAACAAATAATAGAGGTGTAACTGAATTCTGGAGAATAGAGATTGAAGGATATGTTTTGTGAGCAGGTACAAGAATGTTAACAGATAACGAAAAGATGATGGTATCTTGTTCACATCTTTATGAAATATCAAGTATTCAGTGCTTGGAGAGTGCTCGTATCGCATCTGGTATTTATGTTCATCCTACTTGCATATTTCCTGGAATTTCTTATCGTCGGTCAAAAATATTCCTTAAATTACCAAAGATTTTACCTGTGTGTCTTCTCAATTTGCATAAACATTAAAGATAATAGAAAATATAATTGCTCTAGAAAAGAGTACGTTAGATTCTTTTATTTTAAACAATAAACGATGCTTTTATTTGCTCGAATAATAAATTATAAAGCCGTATCTTCCTCGTGTTTTCTCCGTGGGCAAATGGCTTTACGAGTTTCGTTTCGAAACAGCAAAATGGTGCTATCGAGAGCGGAAACGAGCTAGAATCCCAGCCGGAAGTCGATGTCGAGAGGGCAAGTACCTGAATCGGGCGACACACTCGTGGATATGTTATTCCTAAATGTTTCTTCAGTTCTAGACAGAAACGCCTTCGAGGTTTTTCTTTTTCTTTAATGGCTCACATACTTCAGAAGTACTCGGCAGAGGCAGTTAGGATTATCTTGGCTCATTTTAAAGTAGAAATTCAGGAAATAAGGTCTGTGAACACCCCAGCACGTGCGTCGATCCTCGACGTAGCGGAAACGCTGTCGGTGGCTGATTCAGGTAATATAAACTTCAGCAAGCAGACTATAAAAGTCAGCCAGCATTAGGAATAATTTTTTTCATATCAAAATCCTATTTGGAAATTTTTAATGCGGTACTAATGATGATGACAAGTCTGTCACTAACGTGGTAGTTGTATCACTCTTTAAAAATAGGTGTCCTGCCTTTCATCAATCGCAGTGCATAACCGGTTTTATCCTCGTCCATGTATAAGACTTTGATATATCCAAATGATTACAGAATACAAAGTTCTTGTTTGTCACTGTTGAGCATCTGTCGAGACTCGAGAATCGTGTTGGGAGGAGGATGTTCCTATTAAGCACTCCTAAAATTCAGAATCTAGATTAGGCTTAGGTTCTCCAGATGTCTTCCCAGGCTCTCCGATAGACTGATTAATTTTTGAGCCAAGCACTCGTCCATAATTATAGTTACCCATTTTTCTTTTGTCCCCAATGGTATCACAATTTTCTGAACAAAATTCTAATCAGAAGAGTGTACTTTAATGTTGTTTTGTATGAAGATAAAAAAATATGGGTGTTAAAACTTTAGACTGGAGCGAGTTGAAGTATTGTGTTTACCAAAGAAAAGTACATGATGGAATATCTTGCTATAGCCTGTTACGGTTTACCGAGGCTGTTTTTTTGAGAGCTCGCGGCTACAACCCCTCGAATACTCTATTACCCCCAGGAGTACTCGTCACTGCCAATGGTCTATTTATAATGGAACAAATGTTGAGATATCGCTTTTTATGTGCGTTTCAAATTTCTTCAGTTGCATAACTTCATAACTGGTGGATAAATAACAATACTATTTACTTTTGTTGTTAACTCCCATACACTTATTAAATATAACATTTCGAACAAAATCTTTCTTTTTTTAATGTACGTCTTCAAAAATGAATCTGCTGATCAATTCAAGCCCTAAATATAAAAAAGTATTGGATCCAGTACTCTTTCCAATTAGGAATTAGATTTCCAGCACTTATTCGCGATAAATGTATTAGATCTAATACTTACCAATTCTTCTTTTTTTATAGTGGCTAATTATATCAAAGTTTTAATTTAAAAAATTTAGTACTGCATTTTTGATCATGGATTCGTGGAGGCCTTTTCGGTTTTAACTCGTTGTCGTGTGCTGACTTTTTAAGGGGTTATTCGCTACCCCAACACTCAGATCGGATATTACCCCAGGGAGTGCGTAGCGAGCCTCTCGACTTTAATGGAACAAATGTTGCTACATAGTGAAGCTCTTTCCGACCGCGCGAATTGGACCCAAATAAAACGTTATTTTGTCACCCACACGGTACAACTTCCCAAATGCCAATCTATGTTCGTGAATAAGTCTTCATTTGCATTCACTAAATTGCTATTTTTATATATTATGCCTAAAATTTTTTTGATATAAATCTTCCTGATTTACAAATGAATTAACCTCGATATAAAATACTTTTCAGAATATAAAAAAACTTCTCTAATCGATAAAGTAGCCGTATAAGTATTTCGAAGGATTCGTCGCCATTTAGGAACTGTCTCTACTTTTATAAGTCTCATTTTTGCGAGGAATATTGTTTGATATACTTGGGCATTTTAATCTCATTGACCTTGGCGGTAGTCGACCGGAAATCAGATGATACATGATTCCTATAGTGGCTTAAATGTCGTTATGTTCGCCCACCTTTCATGAAGCCAGAAAGGCTAATTCGACCCACACGCCATTTAAGTCCAGGCGCCATTGAGTTTGTTGATTAAGAAAGTCAATGACTGAATGGGGGAAGAAGATGATTTAATTGTTACGAGGCAAAGGGCAATACGACCACAACGTGACTGTAATCAGTAGCTATTTTTATGTCTCTCAAGCTTAAGAACTTCTACTCGTTTTCTCAGTTTATTGTTCCACTCGAGGTTCCCACTCTTAATGATAGTCGCGGCAAGCTTATCCACAAATTTAAAAGAAGCAATACAATAAATAAAAATGGGAATGTAAGTGAAACTAAAGGAATGTTGTAATCTAATTAATAGCTTTCCCGATTGAAGCTACCTCATCCATTTAACTAAGTCAAACAATTTAGACATGCGAAATTTCATCTGCTATAAACCGTGGGAGCTAGAACATGTCTCCTGGAACAGATTTATGTTTCTTCAAGTCCACGCGTAACATGCATCGATTCTTCTCTCATTCCATGGATATCTAGAACAGCTGTTCCTTGTTTAAATCACTTTGAGAAGCTATCTCATAGGAAAAAGATCACAGCTATTTCTGGACTGAATCTGTTCCGCCGATCAGGCTAATGGCGCTAATGCAAGGAAGTAATTTTATGATAAGTCTAAATCAAAATTTTTAATCAGAATTGCTGAATAAGGCTGTTTATAATGCGCGATTTGTATTGGTCATGGAGACTGCATACGCTTCTTCGTTCTGATAATGGACGTGATGTGTTGCACAGTGGAAGCTTTGAGGTAATTAGATTGCGACTAGTGGATGAATAGTAAAAAATATATCGGTCGAGATAGAATCGTTGATTGATTAATGCTGGGTCATTAGTTTTCCTGATTGAGCCAATTACTTAATCAAACTAGTTGCTTTCCAGAATAGAAGAAAATACTTCTTTCTTAAGTAATTTATTCTTGTCTCTTGAATTACGAGAAGCAATAAAAATCAATTTAATCAGACAATTGGCGTTGATTTCAAGTTAAAACGCTATATGTGTTTGTATCACTTAGTCGTTTTTCCCCAGGAGAAGGAAATATGACGAAAGTCGCAGAAAGATAGGAGGGGCTACTAATTAAAAGTGAATTCTTGTATCCTTGTTATGGTTGAGAGCCACTGGAAACCGTTGACCCCGCGGAAACTGGGAAAGTTCCTGGGCACTCCTGGGCAACCAATGAGAGAAGGGAGACAGAGAAAGAGGTAGAGATGTTCAGGTAGTTGTCTTAATACTTTATATCTCTCGAATTATACAAGGGTCAATCTTCATGTTTTGTATGTCTTTCTCTTTGTCCACTGTCGACTCTAACCAGCACTTCCCATAGCCATAACTCTGCTCACCATTAACGACTCACTTGACCCCAAAAGCTTTACTTAAATCTTGACTTAATTCTTTCTTAAATTAATATCTTACTTCAAGAATTTTCGAGAGGTTTTTAAATAGATTTTATAGTCTACATCTAGATTTTATATAGAGATTGTACAGAAAATAGTATCCTGGGGTGAAGTCCAACACCAGAAATGGTTTCCTTTCATTCGATCTCTTCCTTCCTAAGGGGAAATGATCCTTCCTTCCTTCCCAGGATTCGACGAAAAAATCGTGTGGGGAGAAACGTTACGGATGTTCGTGGGAATTCACATGTAAATCCCCTTCTGTAAGGTGTTTTTCGATTGCATAGAAATTTAAAGCTGACCATCTGTCCTTAAAAGCAAAAAACCTAGACACTTGTTGCTTTGTTGGCAAGAGCAACTATTTAAACTAAAAAACGATAAATGGACAATTGCAATAAAAAGGTTGCCAAGATCTGCCAGTTTCTCTTTGGCAACAAATAGTTCCGCCTTTCTTAAAAATTTCATATACACATTACTTAAAGAAAATACACAAATGTCCAACTTTTGGTCTGACTTTCTCCCAAATTGTCCATCACCTGGTTAACCGCCTCCCATCTGGCATAACATAAAGTAATCAAGTATCTTGGATACAAAGCAGAAATCCTTAATCGCTTAAACCCTTGTCCCCTTTTTATGGTTTATCTAAGTCTAAGACCATATCAGGGCTCTCCAGATGCCATATTTTCCAGTGGTGCTGGATTGCAAGTAAACGCAGAATGCATGCCTCCGGGCACTCATGTACAACTGTACAAACTATACATATCTAGTTTTATATGTATATAATCTAACCACTATCTAATCTAAATCAAACCACCTATCTCACGGTCGTGAGACGTGGGTATGGCTGAAATTTTACAGCGATTTCTTTGGGATCGGGTGCAATTCAGATTAGCACCCGATCCCGACAAAATCCTGCGGTTGTCCTTAGGACAAAATTTTAATTATATGTGTGTATGTATGTATATATGTAAAAAGTATATAGTACACACAGCGTGCATATCGTTATCAACCCCCTGACAACAGCCGGTCTGGTGTCGAGGCACGATCGATACAGCTTCTATTGCAATATCAACGCGCAAACCCCATATGTGGGGGATATCCAGAGTCGGCTGGTTCCATGGAAATTCTGTAGGAGACTGCACCTCTATAGGAAATGCGTACTCCCTCTATGCCTGTATATATATATACCTTTGATTCTGCCAGACGATAAATAAAAATTCACGTCATTTTATTTATCTCTTCCGTCTGGTGTCCAGGAGTTACTCCAGTATTATTTGAAAACTTCTTGAAAACGAGGAAATAAAACAACATCATAAAGTAAAATAAATTAATTTGTTTTTGTAATTCTTTTTCTGCATAACTTTGATATTTTTTCGAGTTACGCTTAATCAAGCACGTGTACTTTTGTAATTATTTTTCAGCATAACTTTGATATTTTTTCGAGTTACGCTTCATCAAGCACGTGTATAATTCTGGCAGAAGGTTCCACCAAAAGTGGAGGAATATGCTTTTGATCTTGATTATAGGCAGTAGCCCATATATGTTGATGTCCCGCAGCGAAATATTGAGCAGTCAGGCGTAAAAAAGCAGCAAAATTAGAACTTTTGACGCATGCATATTTTACGTCGAACACAATGTGTTCATACGCGATCCGTCAGGCGATTGTGACATTTATCGCTCTTTCGGAAAACTTATTGTTGATCGAGTATTACGCAATATAATGAAACGCGGTCAATAACTGATGAGTATATTATATTCGAAGGTCTGAAAAGTGGATACTAGAATCCTGCAACATGATGGATTTGCATTTTTTACGGTTCATTATGAATTTTACTCAATACCAAAATTAATCATTGTTCGTAAAAATCTTTTATGATGTGGTAAAAAGTATCTACAAAGTACGACATCATACACTCTCGACTTGAAAGTTTAGGTAGATTAATCATTTTTCAAATTTTCAAATGGGTCTCATCTTTAAAGAATTTCTGAATATTTAAAATTGTATTTTACTTATTTTCCTGTACTTTTCACTGAAACCATTTATGCATTTTTTGGTACTTTTTTTGTTTAAAGATTTGACACAGGGTTAAACGTGACGAAAAAGCTGAAAGCTTTAGTCACGTGTTTCAAAATTCAATTTAGTAATGTACCCAAACTCTCAGTCAACAGTGTATTATTATTTTAAAGCAGATTTTCCCCTTTTTTGTAAAATAACATCATCAAGAACTTTGATCTTCTTTTTAGAGTCCTCGAGAGTACGAAGGGGTTGAAATTCTCTCTGATGAAAGGTTAACAAGGTAGACAGAAGTAGAAATCCTGGTGCTGTAATTATTTAATTTCACTGAAATAATGCTGTACCAGGGCGCGACGCAATGTTTAACTTGAAAACCGATCCTGTTAGGATACATAGGGATGGTGGCAGAGGTGGACAATGGGGGTAGGATCAAATGCTTGGAGAACTATCGATCGTAGCGAGCGAGCCGTGAACATTTTCGAGGGTGCAGGAATTTTGGTTGCCAGAGAGAAAGGGAAAGGTGATGGGATAACTAGAAAATGAGAGAGAGAGAGGGGGGGGGTTTGTTGAGAGATAGGTGGTTGTAGAGAGGGATGTGAGATCCTTTGTCAGGGATCTCTGGGTCCCTTCTTCTAATGGATTGATTCCTACGCCATTGCAGTAAGCCCGGTGCTTGTTGGGTTCCTGGGCCAGGTGGTACGCAACCGTCGTTTCGGCATCCCCTATTCCGAACTGCGTCACGCCTGCATGGCAGCTGCACATGCGACTTGGGCATACGTTCCAACTTCTTTGAGTGACGAACATACCCTTAGAGGAGGAACTAAACCGTTTCAAAATCAAAAAGTCCACTAAAATTTTACAATTCAGGACTTGTTTCGTCTAAGACTCTAGCGAAAGGATCGTTGCTTCTTAGGGTGTAGCTAGCTAACCTCCTAGCAATCTTCATCGAAGTTAATTGCGAAGGGAGTTCCGTGACTGTGCTTCTAGCAATGCATTCTTCCGTATTCCGTACCTACTAATTTCGTAATCTTCGACACGACCTGTGAGAAAACGAAGTTAGGTGGCAATAAACTGAGCCTCGTTATTTTCTAGGAATGTTAGATGCTAGGGACTGTGTGATCCATTAGCACGGAAATGCGTCGGGTAGTAACCAAGCTTCTTTATGAGATTTTACAATTCAGTGAAAGGTTTATTAGTACTCTCCTATGTCATGGGATTTACATTTAGTCTAGTAGACCATGAAATCTTTACACAAGAGAATACATAAATTTTTCTTGTCCTGTTTTGAAGTCCTCGGTTCACTTCGCTCAAATAATACCGCCGAATATGGAGATGAACCAATAGGAAAGTTAAACTACCTGGAAACAAATACCAGATCTCTTACTGTTTTCATATGCTAGCGGCTAGAAACTCGTCTCTCTGATGGTCTCTGCTAAAAATAACTAAAATACCTTTGGAAATGCCCGAGTACCTTTGAAAATTCGATCTAAGAAACTCCGTTACGCAAAATCGTTTAGTAATTATAGAAAATTCAAATTGCATCATTGTAGGTTGGCGAAAAGTGACTACTTGTTGACGAAAATGACAGCAGGGAGATAAGGTTACGGTCTGATGATATCGAAGATTCGATATCTTTGTTCGAAGCTGTCATTAGCATTGGGTGTAGTATCCCAACAAGCGCCTCTATGGCACGCAGGATATACGATGGTGGCACACTGACAAGACGCACACAATGGCAGCCGGTGGACGGGGCCCCACGGCAGCTGGGGCGTTTGGTTCTCGAACGCCAGTCGTAGTACTGGCGTCGTTCAAGCTGCCCGCCTTTTCCTCAAAGTCCGTGGAGAATATCGTTGGGCGGGAATACTGCTTGCTTTCTCGCAAGGATTAATCTCATCATCTCGTAAATCTTCCTGGGAATCTTAAATGGATCTTCTACGCTTCGTTTTTGAATTGTCGTGCCCGGTCTTTAGCCGCCATCTTTGATTACTTAGGAGGGCGCTTCCGGTTCCTCGCGCATCTTCTGGAGAACCGCGAATTTTTGACTGACCTGGGTGAATGTTCAAGTTGTTTCCGAGCTAGGGGAGTGAGGAAAACATCTCTGGGTGCGGTTCTTGCGGCTTCGCCTAGAGTTCAAGAGGCATATTCGTTTCGGTCGTTAGTTCTTCGCACATTCTAATCGCGTGCTTGGACACGCTGACGTCAGGACCCAATGTCTCTTTCCTGCCAACGACCCAGGAAGCTGACTATCGGAAGGGCTACCAGGGTGGCTCGCCTGAGGCTCTCCTCCAACTCTAACGGCACGGGTGAGTATCTTCACTATAATATATAGTGCACACACCTCCATGCCCGACCTACCTCTCACCATAAATCTGGGCCTGCATAATATTATGGCGAATTTTAGATTGTCTCTAGATTAGGGCTCGGCTCATCGCTAGGAAATCGTTGAACCCAAAACTGTCGATTTCGATATTATATTAGATATGGGTTATAGAAAGTCTTTGCAGGCTTACAATTTTGCTTATTTAAAAGAAGTAGAATTTTCTGACCACGAAGAAGATTTCCTTTGAGTACTTGACCTAGCTATCTAAGGTTTGTTTGCAATCTTAACGAAGGCACGTGCTGCTTTGCCCCACTACAAGTGGAATTTCATTAAGGTGTTCATTAGCAGCTGTGGCCTAGCCTTGTCTCCTAGGCGAATTCGCTTGTCTATTTCCCCTCAGATGAGAATTAAAAAAATTTCACTTGTTAATTTACTTATTTGAAATGGTATAAGTAGATTATTTTAAAACCTATAATATGAATATTAAACTCTGAATTTCATTAATATTAAAGAAATTTATAGTCTGAACAATGAATTCAAATTCTTGTTATTAGCCGATTTGAATTCAAAGGCATCGATAAACTATGTATGTGCCTTTTAGCTTCTTTGAATAACCACCCCTTGTAATAAGGGGGTGACTCGGGTCGTTAACCGATCAAACGATTCGTTCTCTCAGCATTTTTTTCGTGCATCCCCTTTGCTGATGGAGAAAGAGTCCATGCATGCTGAATCCATTACTTTGGATGATCGCTCCTGGCAGAGCTGGTGCTTTGGCATCGATGCACCCCCACAACCATGGTTACGTGCGAAATGACAGATGCTGCAACCGCAGAGACGCAACCACCCTCACATAAGCAACTTAGCTCTTAAGAGAGGGATTAAAATTGTAGCAAACCCCTAACTTCGTTAATCCAATTGTTCGTGTTTGGTCAAAAGTAGCCTCATGGGAATTAACACGTGTCCGTTTGGGATTGAGTTTAAACAAATTTAAAAAATCTAAGACGGTGGTGCTCTCTTATCACATGAAAAAATTGTTCTAGTAATCATTAAAAGGGCCATTTACACAATATTAAAATTTTATTTCTAAAACAGTTAGGAACCAAAAAGATTTTTTGGACAAAATCATGAATAATCAAAATTCGTTAGAGAATTTCAAAAACTTTCTTGAGGTCGTTCAGTTCAAAGTCGTCGATGATTAATCTAACCCGAGATTCTTCAGGAAAATAAAACATTCAGTTCAGTATTAGCATTTTTAACCTAGCATTAGTCATGCATCCTTCGAAATCTCGAGAATCTGCCTCTATACTGAAACGTATACCTAATTGAAAAGTGCCCGTATCGTCCATTTAAATTTATTCTTGATGAAGTTGAAAGGTCAAGAGTGGAGTTCAAGTTTAATAAAGCTCACAGATCTCGATAATTGATTGAATTAACGAGCTTCAAAAAATTGATCAAACGTCATACTAAACAAAAATACTTTTTATTATTCATGACAGTTCACAGTATTCCGAGTAGTACTGAAAAAAGGATCAGTACTTATCAACAAGAACACTTGTAAATTCTTATCAATCGCCGAAATTTGGCTAATGAAGCATGGTCGTTTTGAGATCTACTGCTTAGATAGTAATGCTAATATTATCATGGCTTCAAATTATCTGGTTCTTGCGGATTTCACGTGCTTAGAGAGATGAGAGCGAAGCATTGGATTTAATTACAGAGTACAACTGCATGACATGTGCTTAAAATTATGGCTGCTCCTTTGCGGGAGCAGCACTTCCATTATATTAGCGTGTTCTGTACCTACGACCTACGCAGTTACGTAACCCACATATGCCGCGGAGATCCTTGTTTTCGAGAAAGGAAGGGGAAAGGAGTGTAAAAGAGAGAGGAAGAGAGACTCTTATATTACTAGGCAGTAGCGACTCGGTAAAGATCATGACGGTCGTGGGAACGAGACTCCTCCTTGAAACAGCTCTCCAAGACTCGGAAAATTACGTTGACTTCCTCAAAGCGGCCTGCACAAGCACTTCATCCAATAACACTCTCGACTTTATTTTTGCCCTATGCGCGTGACCCGCAATCGTTGGATTTATCGATGCTGCTGTTCTACTAGGGATGGCTAACATTTTTTTTCAGAGCTAAACCGGTTTCCAGAGCGTGAATTAATGATTCAAATTAATGGAATTGAAGTTTTAGGACTATTAATCATGTTGACCATTTATTTAATATGTGTCCATTTTCAGGACAAGGAAGAACAAGGAATGGAGAATAAATTTCATTGAGTATATTAAGATCTGAGAAACGTGTAAAAATCTATTTTTATGTTGTAAACAAATGGCATTAGCTATGTATTGAAGAAATGATGGATTACAGTGTCATGATTCCATAATGTATAATCTTATCTGTGATCAGATTGACGTCCGAAGTCGGTTTCTCTTGGACTGATTTTGGCTTTTCCTTGCAATTGAAATGAAAGGGGTCGAAATCGATGAACCCAGCGATGCTAGGAATACTTCCGCGGCAGAAATGTGTGTCACGAGTTTCCCACGAGATATACTATACCCACATCCCAGTGAATGCCAAAGACATAGGAGAGGTCTCAGCCGACCAATTATTACTATGCCTTGAGTCTTCGACTGGGCGAGTCTTGTAGAACTGTGTTCGGATAACCACAGGGCAAGGAAAGGGCTCAGTAATTGCACTTCGAGGTTCAGTAATTCACAACCTTATCAATAACACACGACAAATCAATATAATGATTTAATAATATGATTTGATGTTTGCCCGACAATTGTTGGTTATTTTCTTCGTACCTGTTTAATTTTGCATCATAGTCTTAAAACGTAAGGCTTAAGGAATAGGATGCAATTGATTAATGAGTAAGATGATACTAGTGAAGAATATGATACAACTCTGGAACCTAATACTAAAAATGTAATAAGCCGTCTTAGGCAGAAGATTCTAATGGAAGGAACAAAAGATGAAGTTTCCCTTGGAACTGTTTTCCTAGTGGTGTAGGACTGTAGGTGGTAGGTCACCGTACCGAGGAAAGTTAAAGCCGATCTACTATAGATTGTAGCATCAGTCGAACAAAGAAGATCCACCTTTAAGACTAGCCTCATCTCCCCCCACCTTCTGATCTCTTCCTTTCTCCTCGACTGCTGTGGAGAACTTTGGTATCAAAAAGGCGAACCTTTGCCATTACCACTCGAACCTGAGAGATCCTAGCGCCCTTTGTTGCTCATTCACCATGTTTGCTCGAGTAGGGTTCTAAAAAGTTTCATCTAACATCTTTTTTCAACTTTCCGTCTTCATAGTTTTCCGTTCCCTTGGTCATTCTTTGGCAATCGTTTTCGATTGGATGCTCTTGGGAAATAATTGAAATCGCTGCAGCTCGATTCGTTTCTTAGTTTCTCTTGCCAATAATAGAGCGAGAAGAAAAAGAATAAACTACCTTTCGTCATTACGAAATATTAAGAAAAAGATTCATTGGGTGAAAATCATTACTCTGGTTTTTTAACGGTTTCTCCTGTCGGTTCTTTTTATGGAAGCAGACACAATAGGTCACCAGACGAAATGTAAAGTAAACGAGTAACGCACAAACTTAACGGTGATTTTGAAAAAGAATGTCTAAACTTGTTGAAGAAAAACACTCGGGTTCTCATTATTCTTTGCAAAATATACGTTATGAATTCTCACGATCATATCCTATTTTTATCTCAGTAAATAATACAACTTCTGTATGCATACATAGATATTTGCAATAATTTATAATATCTTCATGTAATGAATACTTGCAATTTAGAAATCTTATGCAACATGGGCAATATTGTCAAAAGGTGGAAAGTTAAGTAAACTTTCTCTCTTTTTTGGATCTCACGCAATTCGTTTTTGGTTTCAAAACCTTGGCCTTGACTGACAATTAAAAACGCATTTATTGAGCATTTCGTTAAATATTCAAATTACATAAGCAGAACAAAAGGGAAATAATTTTGCACGATTCTTGCAGGCTCTTCGAGCGTGGAATTTTAAGTCCTCGACAGGAAACTCGAGCTTCCTGGTCGTTGACCGATGGTTATGGCTTCCGTCGAAGAAACGTGAGATCTTGAGCAAAGTTATTGGCCAAAGTCGATTAGAAAAAACCGTATTTAATCGAGATTTATACGGATCACAGCAATCACTTCCGTTACAATTCGTTCATCGGGATCCGGTACAATTGTTCATTGCTTTTTGGTCCAGTAGCCTCCGCTATTTCCTTTTGCTCATTTTTTCCCTTCTCTCAATAATGGGATTGACTGAACAACACCTTCACGTGCGAAGCTAACTTTAATGATCAAAAAGTGGTCGGAAAACGAGCGACAGAAATTTCTTCGTCAATAGTAATCGGCCTTAAAAAACATTGTTGCCATTAAAAGATGCACAATCGACTGGCGTGTAATCGATGTCTTCCTTTGCAAGTTCCTGCAATAAGTCGATTTGTTGATGGAGAAAATATGGGCTGATCAGGAAGAGACTAACAAAGTTGTAAAAAATAATTATGTCTAGTTAGTTATGGTATTGATTTAAATAATAAATTATTTGAAAGTTAGTGCATAAATATAACAGAACTATTGATCCACTAGAAGATATTATTTATGGGTGAAGTTGGCGATCCAAGTTGATCGCGAGCGATCATTCTCATTCATAGTTTCAGCACTATAAATGAGTAGGCAACAGCTTTTATGATTACGGTAGAAGCGTCTTCGGGATTTCAAGCGGATTACCTAAATTGCGTTTTAGTATTCACAGCAATTGAAGTATTTAAAATTCCAATTTTCTCTCGAATGTAATTTCCTGTCTTGAATTGTTAAGGCCTAGGGGAAAATGTTGTTGCAAAATACCAATTTCTATTCATATCTTACCATCTTTTATTAATGAAATGATAATTTGGATTGTGTTGATTGTAGATGAAAATTGTTTACAAAGAGGGACGTGGTAGAGTTGAGTGTACGTGTATTGAAAGGCATTGCGTCTATAATTAGGAGCAAGAAATTATTTTCGTTAAAGCGAGACACTTGGCGAATGTTTCTGAGCAATCAGCCGCAGCTAGTCAGTCGCTTGATCTTTTAGGCGATGTTTATAGGTGCATTCATTATACATCACCACAAAGCTCACCGTGGGAATCTTATGACGTATACCGTTGCAATTCGCTCTTTACTTCTTGCCGGTTACCGAAGAAACCATGACCTCCCCTGCGAATCAACTATATAACTATATACATGTACCTTCGCATCTTTCCCTCATCGTGACTTTATTATTGCTTTACTCATTCCGCGTTTACAGTTAGGCGATTACCTTACTCCGTATTGTCATCGCGTTACACTCATAACCGCGACGATTTCGAATCAATTTTTTCGTTTAACTTCTTTTGTAATTTTCCGGATCTCCGAGTCCTTATACATTCCGTAACCTGCAATTCTCTCTGAAAGTGGACATTTAAAAAAATGTATTTACTTATTTTCTCTTCCACTTATTTACTAGGGGATAAAATGTAGGTAGATTACTTCTTGTCTACTAACGAGTTTTCTGGGATTACTGGAAATAGGAGACATATCCATAGAGGGTATTTATTATTAGCTCGTGCCTGTTCCCTGCTAATGCTCCTCGATTAATTTTTTCACGTGAATAGTCGGCTTCCTAGAACAAGTAAGCCTGAGGCACACGCGAGTGTTTCGAAGCGACAGGAAAATATCTTTGAAGAATTAGAAATTACAATGTCACCGGTTTGATGTTTTATATATCTATTCTAGAGACTGGTTTCTGGCTCCTAATGCCACACAGGGACCGTGAGAATCTGTAGCATATTTTTGCTGGTTGGCTACTGAGCACAGAGATCGTGACTGTCTTGCCGAGCAGTTATGCCACTGTGATCATTAACGGATTAATTATTGTCACTTGAAAGTTCAGCGAGTTTTCATCTCCAATGTTTATTTCAGCATCAACGATGCATCAAAAATAGATTACATAATTGGCATGAAGTTTAAAGCCATATTTATCCTAAATGGTAGAAATTTCTCTTTATTATTCCTTTTTGATAATTACAACTTTCTGGAGAAACCTTTGAAGTGTATCGTTTTAATTTCGACTTAATCTTCCCTCATTGTTACCGCGGTTTCGGCATATCCTGTGCTAAAGGAAGCCTATCTCTTTGGATCATACTTGTGCGAACCGGTCCCGAACTTCCGGCAAAATGCGTGTGGTTTCCGGTGTAAATATCGGCTCTACGCTTCGCTTACATATCGATATTCCCCCCGCTTCAGTGAGAATCCTACCTTCGAATCGATGAGACGCTCCTCTCGATTTCGCGTCCGGTGTACAATAATCACTTCCAAAAATCAATAAAACTGTAATATCAACTGTAAATGTCAGAAAAAAATATTTTTAACAGATTTAAAGTTGTGAAAAGGAGTGGATTTAATTAGAGTCTCAATTAATCTAAAGTGTGAAAATGTCTCTACACGTTGGAGGATTTTGAAAGAGAGAAATTCGTTTGAGAATAGCCTCGGAAAGATTTCTGGATGGCTTGACACCTCTGGGATAAATTTAATACACTTCCTCGCCGTTATGAAATACCGGAGCGGAAATGCCCGCTGCATTCTCGGAGGTGCTTTGCATTCGAAATACCTCTATATAGCACATATACACCCTTTCTAGACTCAACCCCTCTAGTGCTCCTCTTTGTTCTCTCGGTACTTGCTGGATCGGAATTTCAGTACAGAGATCGCTTCCCTTAATGATTTTCTTTAACGCTTGTTATTCCATTTTTCTTCATATTCATATATTTAAGTGAGAAAATATGTTTTGGTTAATAATTTTGCAGAGGATACGTCATAAATGGTTTTTAATAAGAAAATTTCCTTTTCATTCCAGCTCCCAGATCGTCCAGCGCAGGTACCAACAACCTACCGCCCCTGACGTTCCACCAGGTACATGGTGATAACATTAGATTGTGGAATGGCGACACCGTCGCCAGGAGGCAAGAGAGCTTTTGCAAAGGTGTCACATTCAGCGCACGACCGGTGCGAATCGGCGAGAAGGTGAGATTCCATTCTAATTACCCTTGCATAAATCTCCTTGTTCATTCCACTGCGCACTTAGCGAAAGATTATTCGAGCAATTCCTTCGACAAAAAATCTCTAGTCTAGGTCGACCATTGGAACGTTTTAGAAAACGTTCATAAAATTCATTAAACTGATTGGAAAAATAAAAAAAAAGACAAACAATGGAATTGCTGATTCTCAGCTTGCGATATCTCGAAAGGTTCCCCAGTTAATTATGACATGGTCTTAGACTTGTCGCTTTCGCAATATGAACTAGCCTTTTTTTCTATCAACGCAAATCTGATCCTAACTGACCCTGGTTGCCTACGCACTTAGGTGGGTTGGCGATTTAGCATTACCCAGTCGAAAAAACCAAGCGCCAGCCTTAAGTCTTCAACTTTACTCATATTTATCCATACGGATATATGTATAGAGTAGTGCTTAGCTTAGGAAAGTAGAGGATGTATAATGGTTTCTGTTAGCAACAGTGTTCTAGGTTAAAGTCAACGTGTCTCGTGCGGCTGAGAGATTGGCATAATGTGGGCGTTGGATCGCTCGGCATTCGAGGATCCATACAACACACAGTTTACTTATCTGCCTTTCAAATTTTCTCACACCCACTTTCTTCTTTTATCTTCCGACAGATGTTTTCTAATCGACTTTCCTTTGAGAACATCTTCCATTCAGATTTTTATTTTATTTCTCACTCTAAAGTCACTTCTGTTTTATTTTAATTGAAGCATGCAGTTAATGCTTATCTTCTAACTATATGGTTGTATTCATTGAGAGAAGTTGAATTCAGCAAATGCACCTGAGTATAGCCTTCCCTCTAATTATACAGGAGAAGCGCGACCTCGCGTTTCACGGAGGTACATAGATCAGTAAATCGCTCGTTCGGCACGTTTCGAGGGAATCGAAGATTTCGCAATTTGAGACTGTAGACTCTTGTGAATACAATTCATTAGAAAATTCGCGTTTACTGATATAAACTCCCCTCACTCTCACTGCAAGGCTTCATTTGCGCAAGCATGCATTAATGTTCCACAAAGTGTTGTATGTATATAAATAAATGTATATAAATGTATATGAAGAAAGCCAAAATTACCTGGAACATTGTATTGATCTTTATCATTCAAATTTAGCTCGACTTTGCAAAACTAGCTTCCCAAAGACACTTCTGAATAAAAATAGAATAGACTCTTTAAAAAAACATGATTCAGCAATACTATAATAATTAATTTCTATTTCCAGGTATGTGTCAAGTTCCTCGCACTTTCGAACAACTGGAACGGAGTCATCCGTTTCGGATTCACAAGCAATGATCCAGTCAATCTGCGCAACGCTCTGCCAAAATACGCATGCCCTGATTTGACAAATAAACCAGGATACTGGGCGAAAGCCTTGGCTGAGAGATTCGCAGACAGGGATTCAGTCCTTTTCTATTATTTGACATCGGCTGGAGATGTTCACTTCGGGGTTAATGGAGAGGAAAAGGGAGTATTCTTTAGCGGCGTCGAGACGAGAAGACCGCTGTGGGCCATGATCGACGTCTACGGAAACAGCACTGAGATCGAGTTCGTGGACCCAAATCGGCAGCACTTCAACAATATCAAGAAAGGTGCCGAGCACAGCAATGAGGACAATGCTCAGCACAGCAGACACACGGCCATGGATGACGTTAGCAATTCACGTAGAGACGTTGAGAGGATCATCGTCCCGACCATGCAGAACGTGTCCATCCATCACGAGCTCGACATCGACCTCCCCGGCTTGAGGTTTCAGCCTTCCGGCGTTCTATTCACTCCTCTGCCATTCCACCCGTAAGTATACTACACCACGCACTCGCCACTTCTCGTCCGAGGTCGCTGATCCCCTCAGTCGCTTCCTCTCGCGTGCCGAGGTTGCAAAAGGTCTTTGCTCGTTTTCTCGAATACTCTCGTGAAGATCTGTTATTAGATTTCCATCACGATCTTCTTCGAGGAAATACGCATAAGAAAAGCTCGCGCAGGTTCTTCTCGAGAAAGTCGTGAGTCTCGAACTCTGGACTCGCAGTATGAAACAAGTTCTTTAATGGGATTGAACTTGTCGCGTGCCTGTACTACGTGACAGAGTTCAAGAATTTGTCGATAAGAAATTTTGTAGATGTTTCAAAAGTTTATGTAAATCAATTTTGGACTATTTGAGATTTTCGTGGGTTTGAGATCATTAACGCTTTTTAACAAGAAATAACGATGATTGGATTTTAGTCTCTAAATCTGAAATGATGATAAAACATGATCTCGGTTTTTTCCAATATGGAATATTGTCAAAGTTTAAAAACTTATTTAGAAAACAATGGACGAAATCAGTTTCGAATTCTATTTTCCTAGAGGCAATAATATTATTTATTCCCTGTTGACTGATTCCTTTCTAATAAGTGTTGTTTTATTTTACAGAACACGAGGTAGAAACATCCACTTCACGAACCAACAATGCGTCGCTACGCGTGACGACATGGAATTCTGCCACGGATATTCATTCACGAGTCGACCTCTCTTCCTGGGCGAAAGACTTGTCATCCAGATCCTGGCAACAGAACCAAAGTACGTTGGTGCTTTGGCACTTGGTTTTACATCCTGTGACCCAGCTAGACTCACAACGACCGACCTTCCCGACGACAGCGATCTTCTCCTGGATCGACCAGAGTATTGGGTCGTTTCAAAAGACGTCGCCTCGAGTCCACAACCCGGTGATGAGATCGCCTTCACCGTCACCCACTTTGGCGAGGTCCAGATGAGCAAAAACGGAGGTACTCCCAACGTCGTCATGCACGTGGACCAAAGCCTCCAACTCTGGCCTTTCGTGGATATTTATGGAAGCACCCAGAGAGTCAGAATGCTTGCCAGTAGACCCAATTCCCCGCCTAGGACGCGACAGTGCATTTCATCACCTTCTGGCCCACAGCAGCAACAGCAACAGCACTCGAATCACAGTAATGCTGCAACCGAACTCTCCAGATTCTCCGAGATGGTTCAGTTTAAACCGGCAGTTGGCGGAGGCACCGTCCTTGTCGTAAATCTTCCACCACAAGGAAGCTATCCAACTCCACCGCCTCCGACTCCTCAACCCATTTATGCTTCATCCGGCAACCACAGAAATCCACCGCCCGTTCCGGCCCAAGCTCCAGTCCCACATCCGGGATCCTCAAGGCAGTCGTCGCCTCCACTCACTGGCACGATGACTTCCACTGGATCATCGACTTACGTCGATCCAGTTTCTTATCAAAGTCTCGATGGAACTCTCTCGTCATCGCACCTTCAGCAGTGGAGCGAGGGTCTCCAGCCAACTCCTGGACAACCTAGTGAATGCTCGATTTGCTACGAGCGCAGCATCAACAGCGTTCTCTACATGTGCGGACACATGTGCATGTGCTACACTTGCGCAATTCAGCAGTGGCGAGGAAAAGGAGGCGGTCACTGTCCTCTCTGCCGAGCACCAATCCGAGACGTTATCCGGATATACAGATCCTGAGCCGAGTTCAAACCACGCGGCAAATCTAATTCAAGGTGCCGAGGCTCCCTTCCTCTATCTTTGTCGTTAGGTTCCTCCTGGTCGACCTAAGATCTGGAGGTTAAAGTAGGTGAAGAGGAAAGAGTTCCAGAGGAGAGATACAAGAATGACGAGCGTTGTCTTCGAGGATCGTTGCGTCGGTGGAAACCACTGATATATATTTAATGTACTGGATACAGGAGCTTTTTTAGGTCAAATAAGGCGAGAGAGATTCAAATGTGGTATGGAAGAGAACTTGAAAATTGTAGCAAAAGTCATGTAAAATTTAGTTGATTGCTAATGAATGAATGGAATAAAACTTGAAGCTTGATAAAATTTAATAAAAAGTAGTTACATTATTGAAAGTAATAGAATAGTATAAAAAAAGGAAAACCGATATGGATTTCGAATATTTATTTTTGTTCACTTGAAATGTACAGTAAAAATTGACAGTTTTTACAAGTGAACAGAAAGATAATTGTAATATCTTAAAAAGACGTATACATCTTAGAATAACGGAACATGTATTGAAACCTTTAAAGGCTTCAAATTTGTACAAAATAATTTGTCTGTAGATAAAAAACATGGTGTGAAATTGTAATATTATGGCAATATTATTATTATGCAATTGATGAATACGAATTTTAAATTAATATTCGATAAAAATGACGATAGAAAAAAGTATAAGGTATAAATTTATGAGATAGAAATATATATTGTAAAAAGGACATTTATAATGGGAGAAAATTCTCCTCACTTGAATGTAAAAAAGGCCAAAGACGCCAAAGATGACAAAATATTGTATTATTTTTTCCAGTAAAATAAACTTTATTAATTTCTTTCAATATTTTTCTGCTATATTTCTTATACAACCTCAATTTAAACTTCATTATATCCATTCGCACTAATAATTATAATTTGATCCATTTTTTGTTTTTCGTGACGCACGAAGTCCTTTTCTATTATAATTATAAATGTCTTTTAACGATAAATATTTTTATCTTATATATTTATATCTAATACATTTATATCTAATACTTTTGTGTATGTTCATTTTTATTGAACATTAAAGTTCGTATTCATGAATTGCATAATATTGTTGGCATAGTGCAGAAAAATTATTTTGTACAAATTTGCAGCCTTTCAAGGTTCCAATTAGATTTTCACAATTCTAATATATACAGATTTTCAGGATATTACAATTATTATATTGTTCACTTGAAATAACTTCCAAATTCTATTGTACCAATTTTAAATCACTTTGGCTTTCCTTTTTTTATGCTATTCTATTATTTTTATTAATGAAATTACTTTTTAATGAATTGTATTAAGTTTCCCGTTTTAGTCCATTTAGTCATTAGTAATAAACTAATTTCTACATGACTTGTTACAATTCCTAAGTTTTCTTATATATTATTTAAATAGTAGGCTTCATTTGACCCAAAATAGCCATAAAATGGCTTGTGAAAATACGCTGTCAATTAAATCGTGAGTTCTGCAAAATGTGGCGAATTCCTAAAATCATTTCCTAGAAACTCCAGTTTTTCAAATAGAATACAAATAACTATTCTTAGATATTGTGGAATGTAAAGCCTAAAATTGGCGACGATACAGGCGCAACGTCCTCGAGAGTAAAAAAAGAATAGGTAGATTGTAGGATTTTAAAGTAATCATGGCTATCATTCAACTCTGCTACTTTTACTAACTATTACTACTACTACTACTATTGTTGCTTCTATTTCAGACCGCTTTCTCTCTCTTCTCGGATTTTAATATTGTATCCCGCTCCCCTTTGTAATTTTATTACCATTATTGCGCTTCGAATTAGTTTATACGTTTGTCATTTATGAGTTGTATTAATTATTGATTTACTTAACGCAGTGTGATTACGTAGTAATGGGCGTTTCAGGTTTAAGGGCATTTAGCTAGACTGCGCGCATTCTTTCCATTTATAATTATCGTTTGCGCTCTGTACATTCTCCTTTCTCCCTAGAGTTCGATTAGAATCTTTGATTGAAAGTCTCAGTTGAACATTTTCTCGTAAGCAAATTCTTGTCAGTCAGATAATCTTGAAGAATTTTCTACCTTAGGACGCAAAGGCGTTGTCGCCCTGCCCACTTTTTATTGCCAAAGAAATCCTGTGTGCGAGTTTCGCTTATTCATAGAACGCACGAAGGATTCGAGACTTTGAGTGATCCCCAATAAACGTTGTTTTTTTTACCGTAAAGGACAAGTATTGATAAAATCGGTTTGCTCGCCTTCGGATGCCAGAAGTTTGTGTTTTAAATGTGAGTTATTTGGTAAACCGAATGCGAGTTGATTGGTATTTTTAAGGCGCCTGAGTGGTTTTGTATCATTGCGAGAAATGATCTTCCAGTAGATTGTTGAGCCAATGTGACGTTTGATACAACGCTTTTTGACTATATCAAATTATATTACGTTAAGTGAACGAACACTGACACGAGTTTTTATACAATCATGTTTTTATATAATCCTGACGGTGAAATATTTTTGTGTGTACAGTGAAAAACACTCGATCGTTGAGGTGCGTCGTTAAAAGTTGCTCCGAGGAGATCTTCTTTCCTAAAAAAACTCTATTATTTTCGTATGCCACAGAAAAAAGAAAATCCTTTTAGAAAATACATATATTTCTAGGCCGTGCCTTATGTATCCGTGTAGCGTAAAACGCAGCATCACTGGAATTGACCTATCCGTTAAAGGCACTTGTACCATATTTATTTCTCGGTTCTAAAATGAATAAAAAAAGGAAGGAAGGATCGGTAGCAATGAAGACGCGAATTTTACTTTGAATTATCGTTACGGTGTTGTAAGAAGAATTTTCAAGCAGGTTTCACAGCTTTGATGAGAATTTGAGATGTCTTCGAGCGCGTAAATTGTTTTAAAATTGGACGTTTTTAATCTTGTGAGGGTTGGGACGCTAGTTTGTATAAATTTTGTTTGGATTCTGGAGAATGAAGCAGGAATGAGAGATTTAATTATTTTTCAGGAAAATTAAAAAAAAGTCTGATTCACGTTCGTCATTTCGAATTGGTTGAAAATCGTGCGTAGAATAGCCGGAAGAAAGTCACCGATAAGCTCGAAACGCGTTTGATTCGTAATTGCAAACGGAGCCTGCTTCGAGTCGCGGCCCTTTCTCGGATAGCCAAGATGCAAAATAGTTATGAAATATGCACAATAAAGCAGTAGTGAAATCTCTAGTCCAGCGAGAAGCAGCCAACTCGTCTGCCAATCCAAAAAAGAAAGAATAAAGTTAGCGAAGAGAAATTTTATAAATGCAGAGTAAAAAATGCAAATTATGGTGATCTTCATCGCCTATTAGGAGATTAAATGATAATAATATTAATAATTATTCTATTAACTGTTGAGAGGGAAGAAGGCAAAGATTTTGCGAGACTACTTTTTAAATGTGAAGGAGCATGCGAGTGTGTGAGAAAGATTGACAGAACGAAAGAGAGAAATATTTCAAGAAGGTTCCCTGATTAAAGTATCATTAAAGTATGTATGTATGAGTTAAGTCATGGGTAGGTGAAAGTTAATTCAATAACAATAACGATAGATGTCCCTTATTGTTTTTGTAAGATCATAAATATCGCCATTATTATCGTAATTAATTTTACTATCACCGTCATCATAGATGAGTAATGTTATCATACAACGGATACATAACTCAATTTGACGAAAGTACTAGATAGTGGGAGACTAGATCTGATATTTTTCTGGGATTATCTTGAAAAGATGTCCTACTTGTAGTTTCGTCATTTCTTGAGTATGAGATTTAAATGAATTTTTCACGATTGTTCGTAGGATTTTTCGAGATTGCACATTTCGAGAGAGATCTACTGACATGTACTTATTCATAATTGAAATCTCATTTTGTGTGTGTTTCGTTCATTTGTACTGCCCTTGTTTAGATGGAATGTGACAGCTTTTAAGGTCAATGTGCGATAGAATATTTCTTTGAATTTATATACACATACAGATACTGATAAAAATTTATAAATATGTAATATAATTCGTCCAGCCAGTGGCTGATCTAAACAATATAAGAAGCCTGTATTATCTCTGAATTATGATTTAATAATTTCTTTACCCCTTTAGACCTTTAAGTCAACGTTTATATCATTAGAATTAGAAAATAGTTTTTAGAGAAGATTCATAACAATTTGGAATAATCAAGGATTATACGATTGTAGAATTAAAATTATTGAACAAGGTTTCTGATTCCTGGGTCAAAAATACTTTAATAATTATTACAGATCTTTTGAGTAAAATAATTTTGAAAAATCAATAACAATCAAAGGATTAGAGAACTTTAATTTATAATTTAACCAGTATAAATATCATTTTCTTAGATACCATTTTTTAATTAGGAAATAGTATACTTTTTATATTATATTTTATTTGCGTTCCTTAACCCTTTTTGGAACCAAATTGATTTTAGCACGAGAACATCCTATTTGAAATGATAAGTTATTAATTTGTTTTCAAGTAATAATCTTTTATTTATACCTTGGAAATTTATAATAAAAAATGTGGTCAGTTAAGAATTAGAAACTAAAGATCTTAACGTTTGCATTCTGAACAGGAGTTGAAATTTTGATGAGATTTTCAAAACAACAGGAGAAGGAAGGTACCAAACAAAAACCGGAGAAAATAAAAGTGATTCTCAAATTTTTCGAATCTGCATAAAAGAACAAAATGCAACAAAATTTTTCGCCAAGTCCCATTAAGTTATATGTATCTCCCTTTTATTGTGATTTATTTGCAATTTTTTAAATGCATAAATTATTATACTTTCTATTAATAATTAGATCTTTAAAGAAACTGTTCAAACAATTTGTTATTTATAGCAATTTTTTTTAGAATAGTGTTAGGAAGTCGCTGCGTTTTCTGAATTTCTAAACTTTTTGTCTACTTATCAATTAATGTTAGCTAATTATTAATTAAAGTAACCATACAGTTTGTCCGCTTTTCCAGGGTGTTCAGCGTCCTTGAAAACCTTGAAAACATTGAAAACATTGGAAAAATTGAAAACCGTGAATTCTCCTTGTATTTTGTTTGAAACTTGAAAACCTGGAAATCTCCTTAAATTTTTGAGGAGAACCTTTAATTAACCTTTTTTTCTTTTAAAACAGTTATTTTATTGAAATGCGAAAAGTAATTCAAAACTTTTAGTGTATTATGAAAGAAATATCTGGTCTAGAAGAAATCTTGTGCTTGAAAAGTTTTTTATTTATCAAGATATAATTGATCTTTGACTTATTACAGAATAAATAAAGAAATTTCTAGGCATTTTTCGTAGAATGTTAGAGTATACACTTTTTTATGAAATTCAATTCACAAATAACCGTATAAGATAATAACATTATCAAAGATTTCAAAAGGTTTCAAAATAATTCAAAGATTTTAAAATGTTTAAAAGGATTTTGAATCTTCTTTCAAAGATTTCACGGATTCAAATTTTTTTAAAAAGACATGTCCACTAGATTTCAAATATTTTACAATGATTTTACAAATCTTCTAAAACTTTCAAAAGATTTAAAGGATTTTAAAGACCGAAGCAAAAGTACCGAAGGAAAAGACTATTTGATGCAGTTCCGAAAAGTTTGAAACTAATTCAAAAGGTTTCAAAACATTTATAAAGATTTGAGAATATTTTACTAAGAATTCATGTAATTGGCTGACTTCAACGAATAAAAAAGAATTTACAAATAAAGATTTAAGAAAATTTTCACAACTGTTTTAAAAGATTTGACAAAAATTTCCTAAATATTTCGAACATTCCATAAAGATTGCAAGGATGTCAAAGGTTTCAAAAATTCGTGTGCACCAGATTTCAAAGTTTAACTAAGATTTCGAACATTTCCGCAGATTTTAAACCTTACAATGTATTTTAAAGATTTCAAAACTGTAAACTGTAAATAGTAAACGAGATTTTTGAGATTTCAAAATATTTTTCACATATTAAAAATATCTTTGTGATTTTAAATGAATACAAAAGATTTCGCAAATAATTCAAGGATTTCATTAAGAATTTCAAAAGAAAACAAGAATTCCAAAGATTTCAAAACAATTGAAAGATTCTGAGCGATATAAAATATTTCAATGATTTCATACCAATACGAAAGATTTTACAAAGATTTTAAAGTTGTTAAATTATTTCAAAAGATTTCAATAAATTTAAGAACATTCAAAAGATTTCAATAGTTTCAAATGAGCACAAAATATTTTACAAATAAAGATTAAAGAAAGTTTTCACAAATATTTCAAGTATTTCAAATACTTTAAAAAAACTTCAAAAGATTCCAAAAGATTTCATAGAAATTTCAAAATTTTAAGTACCTCAAGAGGATTTCAACGAATTTACAAAAATTTCAAAAGATTTCAAGAATTTCAAAGATGACTTTTGTTCGAAAAAATTAAGAATTTGTTTATTTGCGGTTCTGCTTTATTTAAAAAATGTTGGCCAATAAAAAATGAAATGGCTCATTTTTTACAAATGCTTATTTCATTATTTGATGTAAAAAAGGGGACCTGGAAATTCTTTACTTCTTGACCTGGTGAACCTGGAAAATACCTTAAATTTCATTCCTAAGAATCGCTAGACACCCTGTTTTCGCTTAAATTGAGTTAATAATGAATTTAATTTAAAAAACATAATTGTGTAAAGAAGTTATGATTTATAACTATCTTTTCCTATATTAATGCTAGATAGTTGCGGTTTTTTCCCAAACTTTAAACTTTTTGTCAAATTTTTACTTAATAAAGTAATAATTAATGTAAATTAACACAAATTATTCTTAAAAAATTGATATTGTTTATAACATTTAGAGTATTGCTAGAAAGTTGCGCTGTTTATAAAAACAAATTTTGCTTTGACTTTTTATTTATGAACAAATAATAAATGAGCATCAAAAGGAATCTTTTTTAAAAAGTATTTTAATTTTTTAAAGTATTTTTTTATCAATTTTATGTTTCTGTTTTATTTTAGAAAGATATATTCACAAAAATGAAATTGTTAAAAAAATGTTTCTCTCTAATGTTTATTTATTATTTGTTCATAAATAACAAGTCAAAGCAAAGTTAAACATGTCAGAAAAAAATGTTCTAACAATTATGGAAGAGAAGATAGTTATAAAAAATAAAATTGAAACTTGGGCAAAAAGTTGGAAATTTATCAAAAACCGGGGTTTTTACCATTATTCAAAGATAAAATTATTTAAAAAAGTAATATATTGTTTAAATAATTACTTTCGTTATCTTAAATTAATTTATAACTCACTGTAATTGAAAAGTGGATAAAAAGTGAAAATTTTAAGAAAAAACCTCTACTTTCTAGCATTATTCTAACAAGATATGCTTAATAAAGACAAGAATAAAATGTCTAAGCAATTTATGTTTACATCTAATTGTCAGTATAAAGTAGCATTTTATGTATTAAAAACAAATTGTATATAAAAAAATCACCTAATAAATCATAATTAGCGCAAAAAACTCGCAAAACCTAATTTTTTACTTATGGGGGTTTTTAGGGATTCTATGGCTATAACTTATAGGAGTAATATTTAAAAAGTAATTATTTATTTGTATTCTATAGCTAATAGTAAGTTTATTTTGTAAGTTGAAATTATTCTTATCGCAAACGTAGAAAGGTGTACAGAATTCTAATTTTTAAAATTCTCTTGCACTATTTCGGTCATATTGTAATTTTATTGAACAATTTGTTTCCTTATTTTATAAGGCAATAATAATAATAATAAAATTATAGTTGTGTGAACAATTTCGGTATAACTTCTTTATAATAAGCAACATGGTGCAAAGAGATTAAAACCTCTAGATTTTTCTTCACCTTTCGAATAAAAATACAGCTCCTCTCATTAGGGATCGCAAGACCTTGTAGCCAGAAAGCCTGCACCGGAAGGTGTAGCTACTTTGGGGAACTATCGGACTCTATAGGGTGTGGGAACTTAAGAGAACTAAGGAACAAACTTCCAGGGGGTAATAGCAAAGCCTCCTGGAATATTGAGGGCGCGAGTTTTCATGCTCCCAAGGTACGATGTGATCGCTGTGTAAAAGGCTGTATGGCACAAGCTGTATTATTACACCATTAAGCCGTTTCTCTTTCGGGGTAGGCGTGACTCACTCGGTAGGGAGGGGAGTAGTGTGAGGAA
>JAAAKG020214860.1:0-22199 GCA_010014905.2 Druon quercuslanigerum
TTCTGGCATAATTCGACTGGGAATCGGATGTATTGCTAGAACAAAAGACACCATGTTGATAGGAGTGGCAATGAACAGAAACAAAGAAGAATATATATATATATATATATATATATATATATATCCCAGAATTTTCTTTAAATATAATCAATATATCGACTACTATGCTAAATTTTTCAAAAAGCACAGCACTGGAAACAGAGGACTTGGAAATAAAACCAACAAAAAACTGGAAAGAATTACAATACGGACAACCCTTGGATGAAATTGAGCACCAACTCACACAATTTCAACAAAAACAACGTTTTCAAAAAAGGCACGACCACATTATAACAGGAACATCCATGGGAATAACTACGCTAATATAAATAATAACAATATATTACGGAAGAAAATTAATTACAAAACTACGCAAAGGTTCAAAAGGCAAAACATAACAAAACAACAATAATGACGAAGAAATGCAGCCTCTACCAACAGACAATGCAAAAGGACCCCAAAGCGATAAAATACAAAATCAAACAACATCAAAGGCACACGTGCCGATAAACAGTATCCGAATAGCATAAACTTTCGCTGTAACGTGTCAACAATACCAACCATTAAATAATATTAATAAAATAATAATAATATAAATATATACGAAGAACCCATAGCAGTGAAAGAAACAACTATCGTCAGACATAACGTCTATAATCATGATGGCCGACTATAATCAAGTGAAACATTATTGCAAATGTAAGGCCCCACCCACAGTGACAAGAGAACATCAGTAGCAAGACAGCCGACTGCTGACAAAATGGTGAGAAGAGGACAAGAGCAAAGCCACAGTGCATGTGTGACGTCATCAGACCCCGGTCGCTCGGCTGTCGAACACTATCCGCTCGAGATAAGAAACCGAGATTAAGATACGTAATGTGTACAGAAACGCCTACAATCATGATGGCCGCCTACTCGCGACCGAGCAGAAACATGATAACACCCATGAACTAGCTACCGTATGGAGGGACGTCACGATTCATTATGGTTGACGACAAGAAATGAAACACGAGCGCGATAAGGAATAAGAAGACGGCCCGTAGAAAAGGAATGCCACAAGTTAAAAGTATGCTAAGGCAGCTTTGGTTGAAATCGGAAATACATGTGAGTTAAGTTATAAAAGGTAATACACCATCATTCAGTATAATTAAAAGATACATGTATTAAGATTGAAGAACAGAGCGCGTCAAAAGCTTAATTTAAAGTCACTGAAATAATACATCAACTAACTTATTGTCGGTACACTATTGTATTGTCTAAACATAAAATTCTTTAATTGTAATACGACTACTAACACTTTTTTATCATGTATGAGAAATATTTATTTAAATAGAACATCTTCACGTAAAACATAGCCTAAAGTATTAAAAAGAATTTAGATTCCATTTAAAATAGCTAGAAAATTTCACGCCTAAGTTGCGTCAGAGAAAAATTACTAGATATTTTTAAGAATTAGTTACAATGAATATTTCATATACAGATGTTTGAGCGTACCGTCCACACACACAGAATCGATGTCTTGTGCCCTCCACACTGAAAGAAAAGAAGACATACGTTTATAAGGACGTAGATGACACAATAAATGCCCGATACAGTCAAAAACAAAACTAAAACTAAGAAGAAATTAAAGGAAAACAGTGTAAACTTACCCTAACCAAAGCAACGACCCAGCATGGACGTGTAAACATGGACGAGATTCCGGATCATCACGTGGAGTCAGCTGCTGGTGGATGAAATAATAAATATCATCAGCGCGCTGACTCAGCTCCCTCCTAATTTCCTGAAGTCTCGTCTGCATTTCACCAGACTGTCTGGCGCCCTGAGTGTTCCGCGGACGTCCTCGCCTTCATTTGGTAACCTTGCCACTTGACATACCACCCATGGATGACGAATCCTGCATCTCAATATCCAGTTGCGGCGCTTGGGACAGCATTGAATAGAAGCCCAGAGCAGTGCCCAGACTCAGAAATTTCGAAAAAAAATTCCGTCATCGAGAGACGCGAAGCCCTCCTCGGAATATCTGAAAGCAAAGAGAAAAAAAATATATATAAAAATAATATAAATAAAATCCAAACACTCCACCTAATTTCAACAACTGGTAATCTATCACACACCTGAGATAAACAAACATGAATTCCCAGTGAGTGAAAGAGAGCCGCTTTATCAAGAATTTTGGTTCTCAGGGCAAGGGACGAAACGCGCACAAGAAAACCTGTACGCTTCTTATCAAGCCGATGAACGACAACGAAATCACAAAGGGTCATGTCACTATTAATTATATCACGACACGCCGAAACGAAGTTATCCAAAACTGAGAGATCGAAATTCGCGATACACTCCTCCGAAACAACTGGATCAGGCAAAGAAACCGTCATGTTGTCACCATAAATCAAAGATAAGAGAAATTTATCGGTATCCCAACTTTCACACGAAACGGAGGAAGATGTCATGACTACGACCCGCGGAGACCGAATAAACTTCAGATAGTAAATGAACTTAAGCAAGAAAAAAACACAAAACAAAAGGGGTAATACGAAACTTACCAGAAATGCTGGACGCTGCAGTATTTCTTGATAGGTCCACAGCAATGTTACGTTCCTAACAATAGTCTTCGTACATCACAGTGGATGTAGATCCAGACGAAGAACTATCTGACTCCATGGCACAACAAAGACTGAAAAATTATGACGTAAGTAAGGGTCCAGATGCATAATGTTGTCATATAGAATCTGATGACACTTGAAAAATGCACTACATCGAAAGACAAAGGACAAGAAGAGTTAAGCTTCAAG
This sequence comes from Druon quercuslanigerum, assembly GCA_010014905.2. Classification (NCBI taxonomy): domain Eukaryota; kingdom Metazoa; phylum Arthropoda; class Insecta; order Hymenoptera; family Cynipidae; genus Druon; species Druon quercuslanigerum. The sequence goes on from JAAAKG020214860.1 coordinate 2,832, forward strand.
ACATACTTACCTAGGACACATATAGAGCAATAACGGAACACACACAATATTATCACACTAGAATCAACCACGAGTTCACTACCACGCACAAATTCTTTTACCCCAACATTTAAATTGAATTAGATATGTATTTTAAGTTATCTGAGAAAGATTTGAATTTTTAAACAATAATTATAATGAGACTCTAATAGTACATAATATTTAAAAACATAACTTATTAAATAGAGGAACAGCTGTCTTTAGGTTTAATTTAGAGATTTTTATCGGGGACGATGATGATTTTAAGAAGAAAGGGCTGTTATGTTCCAAAACTTTAAATATTTTTATAACACCCTAAAAGACGTAACCTACCTTATCTCTAAACCAACCATGAGACAGCGCTCCTTAAGCATATATGAATTCACGTGCATAACTAACTTATCCGATTGTATATCTAACCGTGGTAACGCGCCGCGGATGATAAAGTAGAGCGCTCAAGGTAATAAGCAATGCAATACCACGATTAGATACACAATCGGAAGATATCTATAGTTTAACAACGAACGATAATTGAAATGAAACCTTATACTAAATTCGTCCATATAAGGATGAATAAATATAAATGTATATGCGTATTTTCATGAACAAAACCTAGCAAATAATAAACTAGACTTATAATTAATTACACATATAAAATTATAAAATAGCAGTTAAAAAGTAGAATGGTGCAACTTTTTCAATAAAATACGCACTAAATATTAATAAGATAGAAATTAAAATCTTCGAAAGGTCAAGAGTAGAGATGAGAGATCGCCGCAGCCAGAAATAGCTATTAGTGATTTTATGCCACCGCGAAGATAGCGGGTATCAAATAACATGTAACAGATCGATAAAGACACAATTGACCACTGGAAGTATTAACAGACGGAATAAGAACATGCTTTTTCATCAGCAGTCAAGAACGTGCTTTTTCATCAGTAGTTAAGAACGTGATTTTTCATCAGGTATTTACATTTATACTGTACACTTAATCTACGTGAACGAACAAGTTCGACAATGTCGCGTACTTCAAGTCAACTTTGAATCAGTTACCGTGTTCGAGTCGAGTACTAAGTCCCGTCGACTGAGACTTTCGGTCAACATTGATTGAGTTTTTCTCGAATAAAGTCCACTGTGTTAACATTCGTGATAAAAACTCAAGTATGGATTGGGCAGCTGTTTAGGGCCCTGTATCGTACTAAAAATCGTGAATCGTGCTTGTACATTGAGTTCACTAAACAAACATCTGTTAGGGATTCGTCGCTGCTCTACAACAACAGCGGAGATACAATCGACAACGCAACTCTCTCTCTCGCCTTTTTCTTAAGGAGAAAGTACACGTAAGTTAATATATGTAACTATTTACCCATGCTATGTTTTTATAATAAATTTATTGTTCACCTGACCATCCTTTTTATTTAAACATTGTATATTAACACAGTTCGCCTAGAGCTGACAAGTAACAACTTGCCTAGAAACAAAAATAAATTTTCAGGCCTTACCAATCTGACATAATCAGCACCCTGGTCTCTCTCCAACCAAATTTCCATACTACCCTCGCCTATTTGCTCGGGACGTGACACAAAGATGCAGCATCCTACCAACGTGACCTATTAATGGCCTGGATTGATTACCGGAAATCTTTCGATTCAACCTCCCATAGACTTATTATCTGTCTTTTGGAAATCTTAAAGGTTCATCCGCAAATCATGAGGTGCATAGAGAGATTGATGCTACTTTAAAAAACCAGATTTACCATTTCATCTGAAAAAATCGTGTGATAACTAGCAAGGTCACATTCGAGAGAGGTGTCTTTCAGAGCGCTACAATGAGCCCACTCACTACATCTAGCCCCAGGGATAGTCGAACGATATGCTAACAAAATAGGAATGGAATTTTAGTTAGAAAAATTTGCCAACGTTTATTTAAAGCGAGTAAAACTTCACAGCATCTTTGAAGACCTTGAGCTCATCTATAGTAGCGCTATACGACACATTTGCGCTTTAGAGACGTATAAATACCTGGGCATGCCACAGAGCCGCGTTCCGGATGAGCTTTTCTTAAATCACTCGAATTGAAGTGGGCACGGAGGTTTTAATTTTAGCAGGTCAAGACGGTGACACACCCCGAGCAAATAGGACACATATTATCCAGTTGTCCAACTCATGCGGGAACGACCTACATCCAAAGGCACAATGCGGCACTAAGAGTGCTTTATTACCATCTCTGTCACTCTTACGGCATTAACCTTGATATCGCTCCACTAAACGCTCCTAGGGAAACAGAGTCAATTGTCGAGAATGAGAAGTGCCGCATATACTGCAACTTTATATTCTCGACAATTCTTTCTGTTGCATACTCGAGGCCTGACATAGTTCTCCTTGGCTTGGAGAAGCGAACCATGTCCTTATCATCGGCGCTCATGGCCGTGCCAAGCTTTCGCTGGTTATTATCCTAAAAAGCATCCCTGCGTGTAAACAATATCCTTAAACTCTTGCGGGGAAAATGCAGAAGTCGGTCATCCTTGGGTCGCTCTGTGTCCTCAGGGTGCACGAGAATTTTTCCGGATCGCCGTATTGATTCCGTCAAAGACTGTAACCACCTATCTCACGGTAGTGAGACGTGGTTATCGCTGAAATTTTACTGCGATTTCGCTGGGATCGGGTGCAAATTTTCAGATTAGCACTTGATCCGTCGACCCGGGTAGCCGGTCTGATATCCCCTTCACTCCCTACTCCTGTGATCGACTCGATTGGTGGCCGACTGGTGCTCCTACGACCACCCATCGAGATGAGGGTACGTCGGCGCCAGGTGCCCCTGACCAGCCTACCCGCGACAACATTCCTGCATCCTCGTCCCGCTCCCGCTTTGAATGCACGCTAGATATACGACTACCTGGCGCATCTGTGGTCGTCTATCGAGAAAAAGGGTGTCCTGATGCATCGTCAGTCCACCCTGCGCCGACCGGTAGATTTCCGACGACCGACCTGATCTACGAATCCGACCGGTACAACTACCCGTCACGGGCGCCTGAACACCGCCAGGTTTCCCGTAAGACGTTTTCCGCGCTACCCATAGTATCCCGACGATTGACCCAACCGCCCTGACCTACGAATCCGATTGGTACAACTGCCCGTCATGGGCGCCTGAACGTCGCCAGGTTTCCGGTGAGACGTTGCCCGCGTTACCCGTAGTATCCCGACGATCGACCCGACCGACCTGACCTACGAATCTGACCGGTCACAACTACCCGTCACAGGCGCCAGAACACGGCCAGGCTTCTGGTGAGACGTTTCCCGTGTTACCCGTAGTATCGCGACGACCGACCCAAACCGACCTGAGCTACGAATCCGACCGATACAACCACCCGTCACGAGCGCCTGAACAACGCCAGGCTTCCCGTGAGACGTTGTCCGCTTTACCCGTACCGGCATTACGCACTCATATCGTCGTTTCGTAAACCGACATAGCCACTCGGTCACCATTCTTCATTGTGTTATGTAAGAACCGAACTGAACCCACCAGGGCGCACGCTTTGCTTGCGCTTTTCTTTTTCCGCTTCGCAACCGCTTACACTGCACTACCCACCGACACGACACTTTTCATATAACTCTTGTACTTCAAAGAACACAGTACATTTAAATGTAAGATTGCCGCCGCCAACACACACACACACATACATACACACGCACACCCCGAGGATTAAGTATTTTTGTATTTTATAGGTGAATAAATACCATTTCTTATGTTCTTTTCTAACCGGCCGTTCCTTTTATTCGTAAAGCCTATCCCAAATCCAAGAACCCTGGCTTAGACTGAAGCGTCCGGAGGGAAACCACACAGCTAGGATAGAAACGAACCGTTAGATATATATTACAAAATGAGTTTCGATGTTTCACATCTGCCAGGTGTCCTGCGACGGCTTATTTTTGTTCTAGAATGTTCAACTCCAAATTGATGCGCTTATATTTCTGAAGGAACTTCATGATTTCGTTTATCTTCATTGCTTATAAAATTGGAAAAAGCTGTTGAGTGTAGACGTTTTACGATTCGGTTTCTTATTTCAAGGAAACATTAACTATTGAACCCCAAAAACAGATTTATTGTATGCGAAAGTACTATTTAAGGAAATAATTGCTTCTGATGTATAATAAGAATGGGAAATGTTATTGCAGGAGTTTCATTTTTTAAGATCCAATAAACATTTCCGCGAAAAAATATCTTTGTCTTATTTGAAAGTAACTATTAATTTCATTTGTAAATCAATATTGTTTATAATAATGATAAATAGTGTTAATTTTTTCATTTCTGTCACGAAATATCAATGAAAGATACAGAATATGCGGCTCAAATATGGAAAATTATATTTTTTGGCATTTTGCAACTTGCATAACAACAAACAGAGCCTTTTTTATAAAATCGGCATTGACATACCTCTTTAGAATTTAATTAGCTTTGAATTAAAAAAGAAAAGATAAAATCGGAAAAAAATTGTAGGCTCTGGATAATTTTGAACCCTAATCTTCTAATTTGCCCCACTGTACGAAGGGCCGATAGAGAATTTTAGGAGCAGTTACGGAAGTTTCGCTATGAAGGGAAGACGTTGGAAGAAATATGGGAGGATTTGGAAGAGAAAGGGAAAGGGCGTGAGAAAAAGAAGATATTCAGAAAGAACAAGAAATGAATGATAGGGCTTTGGTGGAATAGAGAATGCAAAAAGATTAAAAGGAAGCCGAAAAGGAAGAACAAACAGTGATAAGAAGGAACTGGGGAAAGGTAGAAGTACTTAGAAATGAGTATGAATTTCATATTGATTCATGAAGGAAAGATGATGGGATTAGAAGAAAGACAGAGGCAAATATGGAGGGGTGGATGACGAGGAGATAAAGACACGTAGGTAGGGAACGTAAGAGGGTCGAAGGTAGCTGGGTTCGATGGAATAGAGAACAAAGCATGGTACACAAGAGGTTAGGGAGAGGCTAAAGGAGATAGTGAAGAAATTATAAAGAAGCGAGAGATTTTCAGGAAGGTGGTGTTGCAATGGTGTTGGCGCAGTGGCTGCGAAAGGATATAGGGGACGGGGTAATGCGACAGATGCAGGCGGTCTTTAGGTCAGGTAGGAGCACCACCGACAACATCTAAGTTCTACAGCACGTTGTGCATAGAGAATTAGCGACTAAGGCTCAAGAGTTTACACGTTTTTTTGTGGATTTTAAAGGCGCGTTTAATTCGTTGGATTTAATTCGTTTAATTCGTCGGAAAGTTGAGGGAGGCTTCTAATAGCGGATATGACAAGTAAGCTAGCGGTCGGAGTGGTGTTAGGAGTTCGGGTAGGACGGGTTAGGGTATAGTGACTTGCGTATTTAGATGACATTGTATTGCTAGCAAGGAGCGAGGAAGACTCAAGTGTTCCTTTCAAGAAATACCTTTGTACGAATAGTTTGCAGCTGAATGCGGAAAAGTCTAAGGTTATGGTGTTCAGGAAAGTTTGTGAAAGGAATAAGGGAGGTCATTGAAATTAAAAGGGAAGGACGCTACAGGAGGTGAAAAGTTTGTACACCTAGGCCTAGAATAGAAGTTGTTCGTAGATGATTTTGGAAAAATAAAATTGTTTGAATCGCTAGTCACGATGTTCTTATTTTATAGAGTGAGTCAGGAGGCAGGCGGAGAGAACAAGTTTAGGGATTATAACGGGAGGTCGAGCGTGTAAATATTAGTAAAACTTTTTGTAAGAGGGTAAAAGTAAGCCTGTTTAGAAAGTGTTGATGGGAGAAGGATAACAGGAGAGGGGCTAAGAAGATGGAGGTTGAAAGGGAAAGTTATTTTAGAACAAATTGATTGCAGATGTATGAATTTGAGATGGATGAACGATGAAGGATCAAGTGCTGGTTGATCAGTTGGTATATGAGATGGTTGAGAATAACGGCATGGAGAGAGAGAGAGAAGGCAAAAGGGGAGGCGAGAATGAGATAGTCAAGGTTTAACTGGAGCTACGGGTGGATTTTTTGAAGGGAGAGAGCGCAATTAGGGCATTAGGGTATTTTTTTGGGGATGAAAAAAATAAAAAATTTTTCCAATACTTTTTAGGTTTATTATGGTACTCTTTAAGTATAAAACAAATGCATTACAGCCTGGTACATCAATAAATCGGGCAGTTTTGAAGTATGTGAAACCGAGAAAAACTTGTTTAAAAATTTACATATTGAAAATTGTCTCACGGCTTCCAATCATTACTTGGCCATTCCGAGACAAGCTTCTTCTTCTTCTTCGTGGAGATGGTTTCTTTCCGGTTGCATCATAGCCCGACCGCAGGTGCGTTGTTTAGGGGATAAGGAGCTTAGCTACAGCTCTAGGATTCTCACTGTATGCTTTTGGGATGCCAAGCTATCGTTTAAGCCAAAAAATCGATTTTTTGGACCCGCCACACGGGATTCCTACCTTAATAAGATCTGACTTTCCATAGAGTAGAGGATGTGTGCATTGTGCAGGGAATGAGTTTGAGGAGGTGGAAAGTAGCGAGATAAGCATGGAGGTAATGTTGCATGGAAGTGGGGTGGGAGGGGCCGTAGCACGAGTAAAGGGCGTGTTGGGTAAGATGTTAAAGAAGAGAGAGTAGAAAGGAGGAAAGGGGATAAAAAGGGGCGATTGCAAATATGAGAGGAAGTAAGTGTAAGAAAATTCTAAATATTGTAAATAGTAGATAAGTTTTAGGTATTAGCCGCACAGGCACAGTTTGGAAATGCGAGGCATAGCGAGAAATTAATAACATGTATGTGAAGCGAGGTGAAGCGAGGAAAGCAAGACTATAAGAGCGAGCGGTCTTTGAGATCAGGTTGTGGAGGATCTTAGTTTTAAAGGGTTAGTGTTAAGAAATTTCTGTAAACAATAAAGTTGTAAGTAAGTCAATTTTTTAAGGCCAGCAGACCGAAAAATAAATGTTTGCCTATTCACCTGTTTAAGAACAAAAAATAAAATATCCGAAAAATCACCTTCCTTCTTCCTTTCCTTACATCAGGTACGAATGTACCTAAAAAATTTTTTGATACTATTATGTTTGTATTTGCTTTTCGCAGGTCACAGAAAATGCAAAAACTCGCCAAACAGACAGGGAAGTGTGAGACCTTCATTGGACAAAGATCTTATGCGAAAACGATACAGAGAAAATCTCTACCGATATTTTGGGAAACAAAGACAGGCCCCAACGCCAGGCCAAAATTCCTGTGACTGGTCCATTCATTCCGAATGGTACTTAATGGAACAAAATTCAGGATTGTCAGGTAAATCAAAACTTAACCGACCGCCTCGAATAACTCAGGATCTGTAATGACTATCACTGATCAAAGTGTCACTATTAAACTACAAGAAGTTCTAGATCTTATAGTAAACCATTTACTGGAGATTTCTAGCATTAGGGCACAAGTGCTGGCGAAACGTGTCAAATTTATGACACTTTCTCTAAAAGATGTCGCTGATGGGGCATCAGAATAAAGGTCATATAAGCAAAAGATTTCAGATGGCATGAAATCTGAAACACTGGATTTAACCCAATCCGTGATAGACCGCATAAAGGGAGACAGAAATCTTCTGTTGCCTACTAAAATTGCATTCAGCAGGTTTAGGTGCCAGATAGATCATAAAATTCTGTTAACTATTTTGGATGGTAAAGTAGCACATAACCTTAGCAAAACACTGAGAGCAGGAACTTGCCACTTGTGCAAAGCAAACCCTTCAGAAATGAATGCTCTAGCCAAAGTGAAACAGAAACATGTCATTGAGGAGGATTATCAACTTGGCCTTTTACTACTCCATGCTAAGTTTTGTTGCATGACTCTTATTTGAAACATTGCCTCTTGTTTAGACTTTTGAAAATTGTAAAGTGAAAACAACGGAAAAATCCAGAAAGATTTTTGAAGTCACATAGGGCTAAAAATAGACGCTCCCATGCATGGAGCAGACAATTAAAATGACGGAAATACTGCACGAAGATTTTTCCAGGATCCTGAACTAACAGCAAGAATTACAGGTGTTGATTGTCGCCTAGTTGAACGATTCAGCATAATGTGGCAGGTTCTCTCTTTTGGACGGTAAATCGATGTAGTTAAATTTGAATTGTATGATTTTCAAACTTTACAGCTATATTTACATCTTTATAAATGGTTCTACATGTCATCATCCGTGCACCAAATTCTTTTGTAGGGTAGAAAAATTAATAAGTCCTTTTTTATTCCAACTGGTCTGCTATTCAAAGAAGTACAAGAAGCTTGAAACAAGGACTCTATACGATTTCATGAGTTTACAATTTGATAATTAAGTCGATTACAACCAACACTGATCTTACTCATAAATTACGGATCTCATCTGATGAGTACTTGTCTTAACTAGGAACAAATTAGAAACAGATTCATACTGTCCTTGACGCGTATGCTCTCGAGCTCCTAGTTGTAGATTTTTTTATTAATTAATCATTATTTGTTTAAAATATAAGCAAAAAATATCAAAAGACAAATTTTTATCACTACACTTCATTTGTGTCACTTAACAAAATGGACAGTTATATTTGAAGACAATTATCAAAAAATGATATTTTTTGCCAGTGCCTTCCGATAATAATCATTTTTTAAATAATTTATTTTAAAAAATTAAAATAAAATATTGGTTAACAAATTTTCTTAAATTTAAGTCAGTGACAAGATAGTTTAGGCTGAATAAGAAAAAACGATTCTTTTTTGCCCATAAATTCCGATAACAGAGATTTGTTTATATAATTTTTTGAAGAAATTTATAAACAAATATTCATTGACAAATTTTCTTCAATTCAAATAATTCAGAATACAGTTTGTATAGAACGAGAGGAAAAAGCTATTGTTTTTTGCTCATAAATGCCAATGAGAGGCATTTATTTATATAATTTGTTTATAACGACTAACTTAACAAGTTAATAATTTTTTCATTCATGCCCCTGTGCATCAAATTCAAGCGATATTGAGCAAGGGAAAACATGTTTTAAGAAGATAAAAATAAAACCATCAAAATCGACATTTTTCCCTTTTGTGCATTAACGTAAGAGTGTAAATAAACAAATGTTCAAAAATTAACGCTGAATTTTTCTAAAATCAAAATCAAAATCAAAAAATGAATTGCGCCCTACCAGATATTTTGAACCCCGTTTTTTCATTTCACGCTGAAAATGAATGTTGATGTATCTAGAGAACATAAATAATTAGCAAGAAATTGAATCTGATTGTTTTAAGCAAATTATATTAACAAAGTGTCAAAAAAGTGTTAAAACTCTTAAAAATGCCTCTTGAAATTCTTCGCTCAATTTATCAATTTATCCTCAGGATCAATTAAATAAAAACTTTTAAAATAAAAAAAAATCCATTGACTTAGGTAAAATTAAGTAAATTTAGAAAAATTCAAGTGAATTAAACAAATTCAGAGGAATTAAAAAGAATTCACAATAACTACATAAGAATTCAACGTGAATTCCAAAAACTAATTTCAAGATTCTTCAAATCACTGAAACGCTACAAAATACGTCACTTTTCGTGTATAAATTCTTTGTAACCCACTAAAATATTATGAAATCCCGTGAAATTCTATAATATTTCCTAAATTCCTGGAAAATTTATTAAAATATATTAAGAGCCTAAAAATTCCTTAAAATCATTGAAATCTTTGATAGTCTTGTATAATCCCATGAACTCTTTTAAAATATCTTAAAACCTTATACAGACAGGAAAATGAAATGTTAACGTTATTCTAGAAATCTTAAATATCTGATAAATCACTTAAATTAAAGTAAAATAACGTACTGTACAAAATATTAGACTCGAGTGCAGGGCTCGCCAGAAGGTAATCTTCGACTGCAAAGACTGCCAGTGGCAGTCTAGGGACTAGGTCAAACAGGCCATAATAAATCTTGTCGTTTGACTGCTTTCTAGCCCTTCACCTACCGTCGGGATTGGAAAAAAGTTATTCTTCCCAGAAATAAAATATAATATAAAAATTTAAATAAACGTTTTATTTTTTAATATTCATATAGTTTAGTGAGTAATAAGCAGTTAAAAATAAATAAGAAAATAAAGTTAATAAAAAATGTTTTTGTTTTTAAAAATGTGACATATTTCATTATTTCTGAATCAAATAATAAGAATAAGGACATTTTTAATGGACAATTGTTAAACTGTTCAACTTGAAGTAGAGTCTACACTCTTCAAAATAAAGAAGGGATTTTGGCGGCCGTCGTTTTTCCTTATACTTTATGAATTTTAGTTCAAAATTCTCCAAATATTTCCTCCTTTTTAAGGGTTTAATTTCAGGTTTAATTTGCAGGCAAATTTAATTCACTTTATAAATTAAAAATGAAATTGAAATTGCAAAAGAAATGTATTGTAAATTCGAGCACAAAAGTTCAGACCCCCCGGCGTGAACGACGGCGAGACGTAATTTGCCGTGACTGTTTCACTTCGCTCAATTCCTGGAAAACAAAGAAAAAAAATGACAGAAAAACTTGGTGGCAGTCATACACTTGTCGTGGCAGTCAGCACCTGCTTGAAGTGGCGAGCCCTGGGGCCTATTTCATAAAACCTACAAGTTACAATTTACAAGTACATGTCTAGGGAATTGTAACTTATATGACGAGTGGGCGTTTCATAAAGCCATTGGTACTTTTTACAAGTTACAAGTACGGGGACTACTTTTATAAGTAATATCGCGCAGTTTTACAAGAGTTCTATTTCATAAAGGTTTCGTCTTGTAAGTAGCACTTGTGGTTTTTAGATAAATTTCGGAAGGTTTTTTTTTAAAGAAGTCTACTGAATTTTTTGACCGACAAAATTGTATTATGAATCAAGTAAACAAGCACTTATTGAAGTTTAGACATAATTATCGGTTATTCTGTAGTCGATAAAGAATTACATACATTAAAAGAAGTGTCTAAATTTATATGTTAAGAAAGGCTAGGAAGCGTGTCTTTTTTTAAACAATGACCTTTTTTGCCTTTGTTATTTCCGTCGACGCCATGGCACAAAATTTATATTCTTAACGAATTAATCGCCTATACAGCAACACGCACAGTCAAATTCAGAGGTTAAAAGCTATGAAGTGAATTTCGCCTGCGCGCACTTGTAATACAATCGCTTGTAGCTTGTAGGCGATATTACTTGTAATTACAAGTGCACGTGATAACTCTTGTGAAACAGAAAATACAAGTGCTTGTAACTGGAAGACTTGTAATTTTTATGAAATAGGCCCCTGCTCTAGTGTCTCCAAATGTTTTGTGCATTGCATCACCTAACCATGTGAAATGTGTGACGAGCTCGTCGGTCATCGTCAAGGCAGTTTTTAACCAATCACTGTAAAAAAAACTAAGAAAAATTCCTTCACGTCTTGTAAATTTTTCCCATTCAAAACTGTGTAATTTTATTAGCAACCTGTGATTTTTTATGCACTTGTAAAGGAATTTTAGGTAAACCACAAATTTAGGTCAATCACCCAGGATTATTGGACACAAAATACCAGAAGTTCGTATTGTCAAATTACACTGAAATGAAAAGAGCTGCGGAATAGGAAAATCACAGCGATCCGGTGAAGTATTGCAGATTCTTGTGACAATACACAGACCTCGTAATTTCACAAGAATTTTGTAGATCGATTTGTAAGCGTCGTGTAAAAAGGCGAACAATTGCATTTGCGAAATTTAACGTTTGATGGCACGCAATTGAAAGTCATCGTGCGTTGTCGCTTCTCTTGTGTTTTCCGAGATAATAAAAGCGAAGCATGCCAGTTTGAAATTCTTTTTCACGCATAATACTATTTTGCATTAAGGGCATGAGATGCTTAGAAAATTATCGATTTCACCAGTTTTAGGTCCACCCTACTTTTTTCATGGGATAATGAATATTTTGTCTTCAAAATTTGGGAAATGAAAGGGGAAATGCTAAAGGACGACCCTCCACACTTTTTTGGTGAGTATTTCAAAAAAATTTATTTTGCTAAAGATTAATTTGTGTGGCGCTTAGGAATTACTATTGATTTTTTCAGGGTTCGACTCCCCCTGCTTTTTTCTTAAAATATTGCATTTTTTGTGTTAAAAATTTGGGAAATGATAGCGAATATGCTAGTGGACAGCCCTCCACATTTTTATGGGTTAATTAAAAAAATTTTGATTTTACTAAATTTGATGTGTGTTTTTTGAGGTTATGTGTGTTACAATTCACCCCCATAATTATTCTAGAGTGTTTAGAGACAGCATCGGTACGATAAAGAGCTACATTATCGGGATGACAGAGAGCTAAAAAAATATTCTAACCGCAAAATAATGCACATGCATAAAATTTGTATTTAGCACAATGAATTTTTCTGTTTATACCCTTCAAAAAAGAGTCGAGGCAGGACCGTTATGATATTTTATAGCATCTTCGAATTCAGTTATTAAAAATTTTGATTTTTGTGGACAAAATTCAGGGGGGACAGTACCCGATTCACGACACAAAGAAGTATTACATGCCCTTAATGTAATTTTAACCTGGAGAAGTCTGACATTCTGTGTCCCATGATTCCTAGTATAATTTTATACAGTTCTTTTTACATATAAGTTAGGAATCGAGGTTAGGAATTGAATTAACATAAAGGGCACAAACAAAGGATATTAATTCGTTAGAGTTTATTAATTTGAATTTGAAATGCAATTTCAAATGCAAATTTAAAATGTAATTTGAATGCTCTAGTGTTTTTAAATAGGAAATTTAAGCTGTTTCAAAGGATAGGCAAATATATTGACAAATTAATATTCTTATTTTTAAACAAAATATTGAGCATTATTTAATTCTTTTGAATGTGCTAATTTTTATCAAAAGAAGTGCCCAACAAAAGAATAGGTTTATCTCCTAAACCAATTCTTATCTGTTTCCTTAACGATTGACACTTGTGTGTTATTCCATGCAGGGGAACATATTTTCCAATTTTTAAATTCCTCTTAATCCGATCAGTAGACACACCTCTCATCGTTATTTCTAATTCCATACTTACATGCTGTATTTTCGATTCATTTAATTACTTCTAATCTGTTCACAAAATTTGTGCACTTAAATAGTTGCTATTCCTCCGTGTGACTAAAACAATATATATAAATTTGATAAAAGTAATTATGAATATATTGTTTTGAAGTTATTTCAAAATTTTAAAGAGTTTATAAAGTTTCAACCGGTCATTTACATTTGTTTATCTACTAAGACTTTACAGTTAATCTTTAACGTTAAAATTTTGAAATTCTTAAATTTTGAACTGAGTTCGAATCATCTTGTAAAGTCAATTATTATTCACTTACTAATTTTTAATATACAGTTTACTTTTAAAAATCATTAAAATTTATGCTTAAAGTTAATCAACTAAGCCCCCTCTCCAAATTGTCTATTTCAAACGCTACGAATTTTTAAATTTTTAAGTGTTTAAAAATGCATCTTAAAATTTTTTAAATGAAAAATGTACGCTTAAAATTTGAAATCTTCAATGGAAAATTTTCGAGTGAAAGATTTTCGAATTATGCATTGTCGAGTAAATGATATAATAATTGAAAAGAATTACAATTCAACTTATTATTTATAAAACTGATGAAATCATACTTGAGTAGATTCTTTTTTCTAACAATTTTTAGAATTCCCGGTCAGAAAAAAATGCACTCTCATTTCTTGGTTTTTTTAAGTCTCATAAAATTCCCGGTCATTTCCTGGTTTTCCGGTCGAGCAGCAATAATCAATTATCACATAAAAATACTTGAAGCACCTTTGTTTGGAGTGACATGCAAAGAACTTCGAAGCTTAGCTTTCGAAGCTGCAGAAAAAAACAAAATTTTACACAGATTCGACAGAAAGATAAAAATGGCAGGGAAAAAATGGCTCTCTGGGTTCCGCTCGAGACATCCAGAAATGTCATTAAGACAGTCTGAAGCAACATCTGCTGCCAGAGTATTAGCTTTTAACAAGCCTCATGTGGAAAAATTTTTGAGTACTTATGAGAAAGTCATGCTGAAAGAAATAATTGATCCTTTCAATGTGAAAAACGTTGATGAAAGTGTACTTATAACTGTACACAAACCTAAAAAAGTATTCGCTTTAAAGGAAAAGAAGCAAGTGGGAGCTATAACTATAGTTCTAAAAGAGGTCTTCGTGTCACTGTAGTTTGTTGTATGGATACATCGGGACAATATGTTCTACCATCAATTATATTCCCCCGAAAGAGAAGGAACGAAGATTTGCTAGACCACGCACCTACCGGTACTCTGGGTATCTTTGAAGAAAGTGGTTAGCTGACTTCAGGCGGCTTCATGCAAAGGTTGGAACATTTCGTCAGATTTTGGAAACCGTTAAAAGAGAAGAAAGTTCTTTTACTACTAGATGTACATGCAACACATAAAACTTTTCAGGTCGTTACTTTTGCGAAGGAGCAGCGAATAGAAATGCTTTGTTTTCCTGCACTTTGAGCTCACAGAATGCAGCCACTAGATATTAGTTTTTTTCGTCCATTGAAGGCATTCTATAATGAGTAGTACAACTGATGGATGAAAAACCACCATTGAAGAACTATAAGTATCTCGAAAATATCGAAGTTGTTTGCTGCTGCTTACAAAAAAGCGGCTAGAGTCGAAAATGCTTCTGCTGGCTTCAAAAATACAGGTATTTATCCATTTAATCCACTCATTTTCCCAGATGAACTTTTTGCTCTAGCTGAAATCACAGATGTTCCTCTTAAAACCACAATTGAAGAACCTAATTCAAGTACCTCACTACCAGAAGTAACGGAAGATTCAACTAACTCTCACGAATATTCAACTCCAGTAATTGAGACCACTCTGATTAAGCCTACAGACATTCTACTAAAAATTAAAGAAGCTTCAATTATGACATCTCAAGACTCGCCGCAAAAGAAGGATATCGTACTCAAAATCACGATTGATTCACAACAATTTTAAATTCTTCAATTAAAGTAGACATTGCTTCATCTACCGTTAAGGATATCTCTTTTGACATTAAAAATCCGAAACAAGAGGGTCTTGAAGACAAGGAAAACGCTTCGTTCAGGCAAAATATCTTATTTATTATTATCAATTAATTATCATTTTTATCCAGAATTATATGTAAATCATGCAAAATACAAATATTATAATAAATAATATTTCACAGGTTAAACGTTTCAGATCTTCATCATCTACCAGTGGCAGACAAAATGCTAAAAAGACGAGGGAAGAGTGCTCCACAAATCCTGCATTTAACAAGTTAAGACAAGATTCAAAATGTTCAAAAAAAAGAAAAGGACAAAAATTGAAAAAGAAGACACTCTTCGTAGAAAATCAGCTCCGAAAGACACGGATGATCAAAATTCAATTAAAAAGAAAGTGAAAAAAGGATTGAAAGCAGCAGGCAAAGTAACGAAAAAGGAAACAGTCGAAAATCCTAAAATACTGAATAAAGATGTGAGAAAAGAAAGTGATTGTAAATATGTTTACTGCGAAGATACTTTCGCAAATTCTCGTTTAAAAGAAGTATGGATCCAGTGTACTGCTTGCAAATCTTGGGTGCACATCGCATGCGCAGGAATTTCTCCACAAACAAAAAAGTTTACATGCGATTATTGTGCATAATCTATAATATAATAATCTTAAACTATAGATGATACATATCGTTTTTTAAGTTGATCTCTGATAATTCCATACTAGAAAGCATATACTGCTTGTATGAAAGACTTTCGCTTGAAGAATTTTTGGTAAAAAAAAGACTAAATTCTATGTGATAAAAGTATGTTACATGTCACTGTGATTGCAATTTAATTTTAAGACTATACTTTCGTTTGTGTGTTACTCCTTAATAAATTATTTCCAGGCATCCAAGATGTTTGTCTTTTAATTCTATAACTGTTTTTTATTTTAACTTAAATTTTGTATTAAAATTGAAACTTTTGATATTCATCTATAATTTATGCACTAAAAAAGTACTTAATATTTAAGTTATAAAGGTTTATCCATTAAAATGTCACCAATAGTTTAAAATTTATATTGATAATGACTTGAATTCATGCGTTTAAAATGATCGTCTTACATTTAATTTAATTTCAAGAATTAGAACCTGTTTCTCCCTAAAATCAAATAATTAAAGACTTAGCGCTGTGATTAAAATAATATTTCAGATATTTGAATTTTTCGCCAATAAATATTATGTTGACCTAACCTCTTTATTGATTTTCCATCATGAATGAGAAATTTTTCAAATATATGTTACTTTTTTGATTTTATCAATAAATCCTTGATCTAAGATACATCATATTTGAAATTTGACAACTTCTCATAAATATCTAGTCTTTGAATTTCGCTGACACTTATTCTTTGTTAGGCCTAATTTAACCCTTATTTTACTTTTTATCATCTATTTTGCATAATTAATGTGGCATACATGTAAAGAATATGTTTAAACAGTACGCTACGAATAGAATTCATTTATATCTAGATTTTTAAAAGGGTCCCGTCTTAGGATACCGGGTTGCCTGAGAAGGAGGAGGAGAATTTTTTGAACTTTTATGCATATAAAATTTGTTAAAAGAACATTAGACTATGATGCCAATAATCGTTTTTGCAATTCGGATTCTACATTACATTTTCCATTAGAATGTTACGGAGTAATCGCAATAGTTTCTTTCAGCAACAGTTAAAAGTTAAAAATATATAACATCTATAACGCCTGTTGACAGCTACTTACAGACGATGCGTTTGAAGTGTAGCAGTCAACAGGCATTATAGATGTTATATATTTTTAACTTTTTACTAATGCAAAAAAAAATTACTGCGATTACTTTGTGACAACCTTCCCTAGGGGCTATAAGACCTTGTAGTTGGTGGAGAGGCTTAAGCGTAAGGAACATAGGGGTCAAAAGGACCTCGGCCTGCATGCGTATGGATATGGATATAAGGATCCCTATAAACGGGCTCTCCAGGATGGTTGAAGAGGATCCCTATAGACGGGCTTTTCTGGTATGCATGATTGTAGTATGATGGAAGGGTGAAAGAGCCTAGCTAACACAATCCTTGGGTCGAGGTCCCTTCCGGACTGATTTCAGTTCTTAAAATCGGCACGGGAATGACCTGCGGCCCGCATAGCGACCAAGAAACAGTCCTCCTTTGGTATGGTGGCCTGCGAACGAATATTCCGTTCAATGTGACCACCCCGCAAGCTATGGGTGTAGTGATCGTGCCCGTGGCACTTTAGCGTCTGGGGGTCACAAAGGTGTTTTAACGGCCTTTCGTAGACAACGGACGACCTCACCGAGTACTTAGTCCGTAACCCTGCAAGCGGGGCTCTGCAGGGCCGCACATTTTCTTTCCCTAGCTGCTCGTAGGAACAAAAATTGATCACGCAAAATCTATCGAAAGAGAAGAGGAAGGGAGGTTACAGGGGAGGGAGAGTGGTTGGGTCCTAACGGGTCTAACATAACTCTTTCCTCCCAATCTGTCTTTCCGGCAGGCCATACGCAGGCGGTGGCTGTGACACCAGCTCTCCCAAGAGCTAAGGGATTGACGGTCCCTCTGAGTGAGGCTATGGAAAAGGGAGTGGCCAATCAGTCCTCCAATAAAAAACCCCTTAATGCTTTCCAGAAAAGGAGACTGAAGAGGCAAGCGCAGCCGGCTAGTATAGCATCTGCGGTATCTGGAACACCGGCAACTACAGTGCCGATAACCAGCACTGACACTCAGAACCGGGGAAAGGGCTCGAATGGCAACTCACTGAGGGGGAGGGGGGCTAGGTCTGCGAAGAGGCACAAGGCGGCCCAACAACTGATGAACAAGGGAGACGTCGGGGGTTGGGCTGACGGCTGCTTAGAGAGATGACCCCCTGACGGTGGTGGTGAAGGGTACGAGTTACCCAGACTCGTTGTTCACCAGAGAGCAATTTGAGCTTTTCAGGAAAGCTACCTGAAGGGCGCTCCAAAGAGTGTCCCCAGATCTATGGAAAAAAATCAGGACCTCTTTCTGTAGGGGAGGGGTCTTTGTATTTGTGGCAGCCGACCCAGCGGCTAAATCTTGGCTGCACAAAGTTGTGGTGAGACAAAGCCTTGGGAAGGCGCAGCTCTTAAGGTGGGTGCAGTTGAGTTGCTTCGGAAGATGGTGAAAGCTACGGCGTGGTTCCCGGGGAAACTGAAGGACCCGTCTGTCGTGCTTTGTCGGTTAAAAGGATTCAACCCCTTATTTAAGACAGATTCCTGGCAAATTTTTAGGCATGATAGGCCGTATAAAGAGGACATAGCGGGAGGAGGAACCAAATACCTCGTTGTTGTGCAAATTCCTTTGTCTCAGGCGAGGGCTCTTGAGGTTCTCAATTACAGGCCCTTCTACCACTTTTGACAAGTCAACTTTATAGTTGCCAGCAAGGTACAGCAGGATCCTGTCGTCGTACAGAGAGATCGGGAACAGACCTAAATGACTGCCGCCGGTATAACCATTACCCAAATTAACTTGCACTATAGCAAAGGCATGGCTGCGAGGCACACAAGCATCTAAATAATCCAGGAACCCTGGTTAGTACGGGGTGCCATTAGATCATTAAGTTATTAGAGCTGTGTTCCAGGGATTTGATGGTAAAAGGGATTTGATCTAAAAGGAATAGGGGGGATAGTCATGGGATGGGCTTACTTTCCATATGACAGCGATACCAATCCACCAGTGGAGGTACATACACTAGTGGCATACTGCAAGGTAATTGGTCTTCCTCTTCTGTTGGGGTGCGATGCTAACTCCCACCATACTATGTTGGGCAGCACAGACGTCTGCCCAAGGGGTAACGATTTAGTGGAATACCTAATTAATACTGATTTAGATATTCTGAATACGGGCAAAACCCCGACGTTTCGTAACTCGGTCAAGGAGGAAGCCATTGACATCAGTCTCTGTACCGATAGTTTTACAAAGAATATCAAGAAGTGGAGAGTCTCAGATGAACCTATTCTCTCAGATCACTCACAGAGTTCGAATTGGAATTAATTGTGCCCATTTCTGGCCCTAAATCGGCCAGAAATTCAAGAAGAACGACCTGGGTTCAGTTGCGCAGGTCAATTAGAGACTTGGACACCCTGGAGATGGCGGTAGAGACTTTCACGAAAGCCATAAAACCTACTTATGAAAGTAGCTGTTGACCTTCAAGAGTCTGAAAGGCTGGGGAGACACACTGAAGGAATGGGAAACTCAAAGAGCTTCGCAGGGAAACATTTTTTTTTCTTTCACCTTCTTCCCATTCCTTAACACACCTCCCACACCCTTTTTTGTGGTGGGAGGGGGACCTACAGTTTAAGGTGGGTTCCGAACCACCA
>JAAAKG020214881.1:0-22198 GCA_010014905.2 Druon quercuslanigerum
ACGGGGTGCTTTTTGACCGTGAGTCCCCGCGCCTCTCACGAATCGGGGTCCTTTTTTACCGAGAGTCCCCTCGCCTCTCACGAATCGGGGTGCTGTTTGACCGTGAGTCCCCTCTCCTCTTACAATCCGGGATGCTTTTTGATTGTGAGTCCCCTCGCCTCTCACGAATCGGGGGGCTTTTTTGACCGTGAGTCCCCTCGTTTCTCACGAATCGGGGTGCTTTTTGAACGTAAGTCACGTCGCCTCTCACAAATCAAGAATTGTATTTTAATCCTCATCGCTGTTGTTATCAATCACTGGAATATAATTTTTTGTTTTAAATACATCGCTGAGTATTTGAGCTGGTTGAATAATCCTCGATAAACACCTTGCATGTGATAGGTAATACGCGATGGCAGCAACATGTGAACAGCAGCCAACAGTCCGTCTGCCGTTAGCACACTCACATATATAGTGTGTTACGCCTGAAACTCCAACACTGTTAGGCTTGTACCTAATAAAACATCTGTATGATGTTCGAGAAATGTGTCGAGTTTTCCATCCTTATTTAACATTTCTGCCAAATAAGATACAGCTTGAGAAAGCTGATATGATCCAGTGAAAAAGACCACTAAATCTCTCAGTCATTTCTGGAAAATCTAGTATTTCTTCTGAAGTGACTGCTTGAAAAGGAGTTTTTCCTCGAATCCACCCTTTTTCCTCTACCTCAGTAGCTAGTGTATTTTTCACATCTTTTCGAGCATGCATTCTTTCCAAGATTTCATCTCTAGCTTCTACGTCATATTGCAGCCTTTCACCATAAGTATTATTAAGAAATTATACAATTCTAAAATAGATACCAACTTTTGGCATCAGCTTGTTGTCTATTTTGTGATCCAAAAGACGATACTTCTGTTTAAGAATACTGTGAACAGCTTCTACTGCCCAACGAATTTTATAGTCGCAAAACGAGACTGATTGGATTCTGCTGCTGTCAGTTGCTTTCTTTTACCTTTTAATGCGGTCATCAATACTTTGAAATTTTTATCTTCCAAATCTTTTTTTAAATCTCGAAAGCCTCGATCAAGTACAAAGACATCATCTTTTTCCAACAATTTGCATAAGCCATTTGCATCGTCAATAATGGTTTTCAAGATTTCAGCATCATTGTGATTTGCAAGATACGGTCCAGGCATATCCACTACATATCTATCAGTCGCACAAATGGTAAAAGGCTTGCAAAGGGGAACTTTCTTTTGTTCTGAGTACGATTTTTATTTTTTTTTCACTATGTTGCACCACTTCAAAAGTTTTTACAAAAATATGTGTTGAAGAGGACATTTGAAGGAATATTCATGGCAAAAATGGTGGGCGTCACTATAAAACATAACCTCAAAATTTTTTGTTGAAAAATTCAAAAATTTTTTCATACCTGTTATTTTTGTCCAAAAATTTTTTCAAATTGTTTTTGAAATCGTCCTATCGACATACAATACATATTTTTTCGTCATAAAAATTGGTCAAGCCGTTTACGAGAAAAACTACTTTTTTTACCCTCCATAACTCCTACAAAAATACTTTTTCCAGCTTCAGACTTGGAGGAATTTTGTGACTCATAAGTGCCCAATATATGGTGATACTATGAACTTAATACATGCGGGGGCAGATTTTACATGCTTACCCGGCTAGGACTTTTGAAGATTTCACAAAGATTATAAGTACTTTAAAGAGATTTCAACGAATTCACAAAGAGTTCAAAAATTTCAAGGATTTGAAAGATGACTTATATTTGCAAAAGATTAAGAATTGTTTATTTTTCGTTCTGCTTTCTTTAAAAAATGTTGGACACAAAAAAGTGAAATGACACATTTTTTACTTCTATAAGAAATGGTTCTTTTTTTATTTAATTTAAAAAAGGAGATGTGGAAAAACTTGACTTCTTGACATGGAAAACCTGAAAAAGACCTGAAAAAGAAAAAAGAAAATTTCGTTTGTAAGAATCGCTGGACACCCTGTACTAACTCTGTACTAACTAACCGTAAAAATGGGATTAACGGCGTGTTTATTTCTGTTTTCTACAATAAATTACCAGAAGCAATTGAAATTAGCTATTGATGCTTTAAATCTATAACCTCTATCTGGCCAACTTCAATGCCATAAACCGAAGACGCGCACTCATAAAAAAAGTAAAAAAAAGTGATTGGAAGGAAAGTTTAATAATATATAAGTTATAAAATTTCTAAACGTTTTAAAGAAAATGAAGCTATTAAGTCGTATGGCAAAATTAAATAACGTGGTTATTGCAATTTGGAACATAATCCAATTTATTCTTAACCTCACGTGTTAGTGAGTGAAGCATATTACAATGCATGTTATAGTTATAGTAGGTATTTTTGATCTTTTAATCGGAATGAATTTCAAGGGAAACAATTATACAATAAAACACTATGAGCTGCTTTTCCCCAAAGAACCGAAAATTCTTTGTGAAAAGTAAAACAATCATTAATCTTAAATTTTGTTATTTAGAAAAGAAAGAATGAGATGATTTTTTCGAAAACAAAAAAAGTGCATGTTGAAATAATGGACTAATACTTAAAAATTGCTACTGAAAAGTATAACGAGAAAATAGTTTCTTCTAATGTCGGTGGTCTTACGCAAGTATTTTATTTATAATTTTTATCTGACTCCTTGCGGTAATAGTTTTTAATATAAAAAAGCTAGAAATGTGAAACTTGTTTAGTTTTGTCATAAAGTGTACTTTTGAGAATTTTAAATAATGCGGAAAAAATCTTACTGGAATATATATATATAACGAAAACTCGTGAGATAATATAGAGATAATTCTTCATTGATAAAGTAAGCTTTATATTACTGTATTGAACTATCTTGTTGAAAATTCGTCTTTTTTTTTTGAAAATGTGTCGTTTATAGTTGGAAAGTCAAGTATTTAATTGAAAATTCATGTATTTTGATAAAAAAATTCGTTCCTATTGTTAGAAAATTAATTTTATTGGTTTCAATTTCATCTTTTAGCTTACAAATTTAACAGCTTCTTTCCAGTTTTTTTTTCTCTCTTGACTAAAGTTTTTTCTTAGTTGAAAATTCAACTCATGTTAACAAGTCATATTTTTTGGTTGAATTCAACTGTTTTTTTATGAAAAATTTTAATATTTTTTTGTTTAAATATCATCATCTACATTTTTTGTTAAGAGTTCATCTTTTTTGGTATGAAAATTTAAATAGTTGGTTGAAAGTTAAACTCTTTTGATAAAAATTAACTTGTTGGTGGAAGATTCATATTGTTATTTGAAAATTCATCCCTCATAAAAAATTAGCTATTTTATGGAAAATTTGTTTTTTCTTTGGTTGAGAACTAATTTTTTTCACTGAAAATGTAACTGTTCCAAATGAAAATTTAAGTATTTTAATAAACTTCTTTTTCGTTTAAATTTAGTTTTTTTCTTTGACTGAAAATGTAACTATTTAAGTTGGAAATTCCATTATTTTATTTTAAAATTCCACTTTTCAATTTTTATCTACAAAATGATCTTTTTTAGTCGAAAATTCATATTTTTGGTAAAAATAATTTTTATTGGTTTAAGGGTCAATTATTACAGTTGAAGATTGATCACTTTATTTAAAAATGCAGCTTTTTGGTCAGAGATTCATCTATTCCAGTTAAAGATTCATCATGGAAGTTAAATATTCATGCGTTGAACTGATATTTTTTAGATCAAGATTGAACTATTTGATTGAAAGCTGATTCTTTTTTAGTGCGAAATTTAACTATTTGGATTAAAATTAATATTTGTTAGTTGAAAAATTAACTATTTTATTCATTTTTTTAATTGAAAATAGTATTTTTTGATTGAAAATTAATCTGGTTAAAAATTTAACTATTTGGTTAAAACTCCAACTATCTTGTTAAAAACGCAAAGTTTTTACTTGAAAAGTTAAGAATTTTAAACGGTTTAAAGAGAGTTTAATATAGTAGTCACATCAGTTTTACCTAAATATGCACTGAATTTGAAGTATTAAAAAATAAAATAAATTTTTTTGAATTATTATCAAATTCATAGTTTTTTCAAAGCTTTCTAAATGAATCATATTAATTGAATCCCTAGAAACTAAGGAAAAAAATTTAGAATAAACTCGCGAAACTGTTTACATATTATGAGAAGCAATTCGAACGAAATTGAGGGACATTTTTGTGATATTTTCTAATTATTTCGATAAATTAAAAATAATTTGGATAAAAACTAAGCTCTGCCTAAAAAAGTATTAAAATATAATGAGGCTACGAAGACATAATGTCAAACTTATGTATTAATTATATTTTGTGTAGAAAATAACGAAAAGAAACGCAGCAAAAGTTTCGTTCGATTCCTTTTTGTTTCTAATTTCGTTCGAATGTTCTATTCCGAGACGATTATTTAAAAATCTGGAAAAGCTTAAGATATTAGAAAACCCTGAAATTATCAGGGGATTTTTTACATGATTTTTAATAGAAACCCTGCAAAATTTTCTTTTTTATGATTCTGCTATTTTTTTATGTGTGCAGCAGGTGGTTATTTAATTATTTAATACAAAAAAGCGACCTGAAAAAAGTGGATTTTTCATGACTTGGAAAACCTACGAAAGACCTTGAATGTTGTTCCTAAGCATCGCTAGACACCTTGATTAATTTTGGAAATCTTTCAAAACTAGAATATCTAAAATGCCTATAAGTTTGTAACTTTTTTTGTTACCAGGTAAAGCAAAACAGTCGGCGAAAACCGAAATAGAAAAGATGAAACTGTCTGACATGACCTGCAAAGAACTCGTGAAGGAAGCCGCGCGGATAATTTACCTTGTCCACGATGAACTCAAAGACAAGCAGTTCGAGCTGGAGATGAGTTGGGTTGGTGCTCACACTCAAGGTCAACACGAGCGGGTTCCCATAGAGATAAAAACAGAAGCAGAAACGAAGGCACGTCAAGCGATGGCTGATGATTCGGACAGTGACACCGAAGACATGTGAATAGCAGGTGCAAATTGATCAATTTGATAATCATTTTGTAAGTTATTCCTTTCGCATTTCTTGTGAAATGTTTTTATCGTTCTTAAGGAACACCTATTACTGATAAGTAAATCGAATAAATGCGTCGCTCTTCGTTTGTATCTCGTGATCATTTTTTCTAACTTTCCTTTCATAAAACAGGGTGACCTCAGGTCAGGGAAAACCTGAAAATCAGACAAAAGTCAGGGAATATCTTTAAGAAGCTGATTCAGGTCTATACCTATTTATGAATTATCTGAATTTTTAAAACATCTTTTAGGGTATAATGAAGGTATTTTTTTAAAATTTCAAGGAATTTTCAAGAACTTTATAAAGTTTAAATGGGTTTAAAAAACTGCAGGGTGTTTTTAAAACATTAAGTAATTTTTAAGAGCTTCAAAAAGTTCCAAGGTATTATAAAGGATTGCAAAGGATTTAAAATATTGTAAGGTATTTTAAAAGAACCTGTGGCATTTTTAAAAGATTTAAAAATGGTCTAGAAATTTCCAAGAATTTAAATGATATTACTAAACTTATAAAAATGTACATAAAGTTTAACAATTTTGGAAGATATGAAACAACTTTATTGTACCTGCGAGGTTTTAGGATATTTTAAAATATTTTTAAGGTATTTTATAGAAACAGGGTAGCTGGACCGGGAAAACGAGAATTTTATGAGACCGAGAAAAATCGGTAAATGGCAGTGCATTTATTTTTTTACCCTGGATTTTACAAATTTTTAGAAAAGAATATCTGTTTTAAGTTTGATTTAAAAATTTTTTAAAATAATTATTTGAATTGTTATATTTTTCAATTATCATATCGTTAAGTTTACAATGCGCAATTCGAAAACCTTTAATTAAAAAATGGCCGTTTTTTAAGGCTTAACAAATTAAAAATTAGAAGCTTTTGAAGTCGATAGTTTTAGATAAAAATAATTTTTTGGTTGATCAGCTGTAAATATAAATTATAATATAATTTATATCCATGTACAGTTAACTATAACCATAATTAATTAAGGATTACCAAGTGCATACTAATAAAGTTGATTTTACAACACGATTCGGAATCAGTTTGAACTGAAGAATTTCCAGATTTTATCGTTAAAAACTAAACCGATTCAATTGAAAAGTCTTAGCAAAACAAATGTGAACGCCCGATTGAAACTTTATAAATTATTTTGAATTTAAAAAAATGTAAAAATAATATATTTATAATTACTGTTTATCAATTATTAATTAATTAATTATTATATTTAAATTCATTCATTTTTGGACATTGTTTCGGTCTAAACTAAACAAATTTTTAATTAAAAAAAAAGATCAATGGCTTAATATTTAGAAATATTTAACTGTTCAAGTCAGTAATTAGAAAACAAATATTCACAACTAACATAAAATAATAAAATTCGAACGTTACAATTTTAATTGTTCTATTTGAAAACTTTTAATTTGTAAGTAAAATTGTTGAATTTCGATGTATAAATACATATAGTTTAAACGAAGTGTCTATATATTCCGACAAAATATCATTATTTATACCGAAATTTCGCTGCAAACAGATTGAGAATGTTTAGAAGTTTTGGAAAAATGTTAAAAATACTTTAAAATTTAAAAAAAAACTCTAAAACAGCATGTAGATTTTTCAATATTCTGAAATAAAATTTTTAAGCTTTTTAAGGATTTTTAAACTATTCGAAATAAAAATAATTTTAATTATAATTTAGGAAGTGTTAATTTTAAAAAAATGGCATTGCTCAATGTTTAATGTTTTAAGTTAAAAATTGCTTAAAATGATTTGCAGCTCAGTTTTTATTGTTTCACATGGAAAAATTTTAGCTTTAGAGTTTGAATGTTTTAATTTCAATTACCGTGAAAAATGTTTTCGACTCGGGAAAAAACACCGGGAAATGATCGGGAATATTTTTCTTTAATTAATATGGCGAAGATTAAAATGATTAAAATTCATTCACAATTGAAGTATTTTAAATATTTTCAAATGTATCAAGGACTTTTCAATCGATTTCGATTATTTGAAGGAATTTCAATGATTTTTAATATCTGCATAATTTGAGGTGATTCCAAAGACTAGGATATTTGTTTAAATTCAAAGGAATTTTCAAAAGCTGTAAAAAGTTTCAAAGGATTTGAAATATTGTAGGATATTTTTAAAAAATCCCAAAAAGTTTAATGATTTTAAGGGATTTAAAAAAGTTTGAATGCGGTTGTGAAGAATTTTGATGATATGGAACGATTTTATGGGACCTATAATATTTTGAGTAATTTAAAAAGATTTCAAGGGATTTTAAAAGATTTTTGAAGATTTCAATGATTTTAGGAGATTTTAAAAGCTACCAAGGTTTTTAAATAAATTTTTCCAGGATTTCAGGATATTGAATTTCATTAAATTTCACGGGATTTTGAAATATTTTAATGTATTTAATCCATTTATTAATAAAAAGTGAGGAATTTTGTAGGATTTTTAAAGATTTTTAGATATATCAAGGTATTTTCAAACATTTTAAAGACTTTAGGATATTTAAAAAGATCGCGAGGAGTTTTAAGTCAATTTCAATTATTTTAAGGGATTCCAAAGGATTTTTCAGATTTCAGGGTATGTTTTCAAATTGGAAGGAATTTTTAAGACCTTCAGAAAATTTCAAGGCATTTAAAAGGTTTTACAGGATCTGAATTATTTCAGAGTATTTTTAATATTTTAAGGTAATTTCAAAGACTTTAGGGTATTTTCTAATTTCTAAAGAATTTTCAACAGATTTGAAAATTTTAAACGGACAGAAAGGGGTTTGAAAAAATTTTGAATGCGGTTGTAAAGAATTTTGGGAGATATGGAGCGATTTCACAAGATTTAAGGTTTTAAGATATATTAAAAGATCCCAGGGAAGTTTTAAAGATTTTGTTCGGATTTCAGTGATTTTAGGAGATTGTAAAAGACATCGTGGTATTTTAATCAATTTTCTTTGATTTTAGCAAATGGAATTTGATACATTTACACGGAAATTATAAACTTCTTAATGGATTTTAAAGAATTTATTCAAAATAAGTTGAGCGATTTCATAGGGTCAAAGATTTGAAGTTATTTTCAAACATTTTAAACAATTTACTTAAATTCATGTGTAAGTCAGCCGAAATTCTTGGAAATTGTTTGAATTTTTGAATTGTTTTGAACTCAATTCAAAATTATAGAATTTAAAGAATTTTTCTTTATTTTTGAATTGTATTTTTAATTCGCTTGAATTTTTTCAACTGCACCTTACATTTTTTATGATTTTCATCGAATTCTTCTCATTTACTGCCCCTTTACTGAAATTAATGGAATTTTTTTGATTACATTTTTGTTTCAATTTATCTGGAATTCTTATAAATTTCATCGAATTCTTTTAAATCTTTTTAAGTTCAAAAGAACGTTATTAAATTTTAGTCATTTTTTGGGTTTCAAATTAGTCACAGTTGGTTTTTGGTTATTGATCACTTTTTTCGGTTTTAATAGGTGTCTTTTTTCATGCACGTTAGATAGTTTTTCATAGAAAATTGTTTTATTCTATTTATAAAAGTTTCTTTATTTAAAGTGTAAAATATTATAATTTTGGCCTCTCAATATTACTGGTCAAGGAAAATGATAAATTAGGGAAAATTCAAGGAATTTTGAAAATGATGTTTCAATTAATTTAAATTATGTAAAAATATCAAAGTGTATTCTAGATGAAATTTACCCGGAAATCAAAGTGATCCCAGGAGGGGAAACAAATTCTAAATATCTGAGCTAATCTTGATGATACCTGGATTGGAGATTTTAATTTTAAAATGATAAAAGGGCCTCAATTTAAAAAAATAATAATTTAAGGAGTTAGTTTCTTGTATTCGATATCTTGTAATTCAATTTGGTCTACATAAAGAAGAAACACGTGGTTTTTTAAAAATTTTTTATTGAAAAGTTTTCTAAATTCGGAAATCAAATCATCAGTTAACAGGATGATTCGTATTTCAGGAAAATAATCAGAAAGTAATTTGGAGATTAAGGAAAAATAGGGAAATTTTGTGTGAGGGAAAGCCGGGGAATTATATCGGGTCATTTCCTCGCTGCGCACTTTAATAGAATTTATATGCATGTGATCCTTTGTGAAAATATTGAATAGGTTTTCGCGTCAAACTTAAATGTATGCAAAGTTCTATTCCCAAGGAAATTGAACGTCCTCCGGAAAAAAAAACGATTTGTTCTAGTTTTAAAATCGCTTCATGAATTTCAAAGTCGTCTTCATCAAGTATGCACAATAAGGCGATCTTTGACGTAATCGCTTCTTGCTACGTTTTTTAAATATTATTTTTCCAGCGACTAAGAAAAGTGTGGTAAATGTATAAGATGTCAGTTGAAAAATATTTATTTCGTTTTAATACTTGGGAACTCTATGCTAAAGTTTTCAACTTTTTTCATGATTCGAAAAGTTTAGGCGTATTAAACCTTCATTCGATATTTAGATTTGAAAATTGAAATTGGTGAAAATTAAAATAAACGTATCCTATTAGTTCACAAATTCTTGCGATTTTGTTATGTTTGATTGTTACCATTAAACGCTATTATTTTAGAGTTATAAATTCAATACAAAATTTCTTGTTCAATTTAGAATTTTTTGAAAATGTGCAAAAAACGCTTTTTTTGGATTAAGTTAACTGTCCACTTTTTTGGAAAAAGTTAATTACGTCGACCCTGAAATTTCTTCAGCTTGGACGAAAGAAACATGCTGTGATTTTTCTTTCAGACACATTTTTTTGTGGCGTTTAAAGTGTTAAAAAACCGCGAAAAAATCCAAGATCAGAATATTCCTGAATCACGAAAAAGTATAGTAATCTATGTATTTGGCTCTATCGAAAGAAATTTCAGGTTCGACATATTTCATTTTTTATCAAATGTGTGTATTTTACTCAATCAAAAAAACATACTCTTTCGCACATTTCTAAAAAAATTTTAATTGACCAAAAAATTTATTTTGGAATTTCTGATTTTATGTTAATTTTCACTAGTCATAACGGTACAAATTAAAAATGCACCAGAATTTTTGAATCAATAGGAAACATTTTTTTCTCTCATAAAGTTGAATTTTCAAATTCAAAGAACGAACAGAAGATATTGTACGGTTGAAAGAAGCTTCTGCACGGGAAAAGTTTGTACGAGAAGAAAACTTTGGCGGGTTATTGAAATTCAATCGAAAAAAGTTGGAAAATGAACCGACCTACTAACTTCGACCCTGAGTTCAGTGAAATTTTATAATTATATAATTGTATAATAATGATATTATATGGTGCCTAATCGTTTTAAATGTTTTTTAAAAGTTGATTCTTAACGAAATTTAGAATAACTTCGTGGGTCGATAATTCAACTCTGCTCTTTCTTTCAAACGGTTTTCAATTGCTCAAAAATGTTTAAAATCAGTGTAAATTGTTTCTAAGTATACTCACTTATATTGATGAGCAAATATAAAGAAAATTATTTGTTATAAACAAATTAATGAGCAAAATCCATAAAATTTCCATCGAAATATATGCCAAAGTAATGCTTAATTACGATTTATATTAACTATTTTTCAAAAGATTATTATCAAATTTAATAAACAGATTAAATTTATTTGCTATGTTTGTCTGTTAAAAATTAGCCCAATTGTTAATTTTCTTATAAAATTATTTAAACGAAAAATGTTTTGCTGCTGGTAAATTATCCACGTAGGAAGTCATTATGGAGATACTGATATTTAACTATGTTCAAAAAATGAAGCTTTTGTGTTAAAGAATGACGGAACTGTGCATTTGTTTATTAAATTTGTTTGAACAATTAAAAAATTTCACGGAAAAGAAAGAAATATCGAAAATTGTACTGAAAAGTAATTGTTAGTCAATTCCATGAAAACCCAAAATCCTAAAACTAAAAATTGAATTCGTTTATTAAATATGATAATGTTTCGAAAAATAGTTAATATTTAATAATTTGGAATTGAGTATTAGTTTTACATACACTGCGCCCAAAATTTTATGGAATAAAATGTCTTCTTAATCGTTAAGAAAGTATTTTTGATAATTAATTTGTTTATAACATAAACAATTTTTCATATTGGCTCACCAATGTAAGTGTTATTCTAAAGTCCTATCAAAAAGTGATTCATAATAAATTTGTAGATCTTTTTCAAATGCACAATTGTTTTTTTATGCTGTAAAAATTTGAATTTTCGATTTTTCAGGAAAATTCAAAAAGTTTTTATAATCTCGTAGAACATTCAAAAAACAACATTTTTCTTCTTTAGACTTTTTTCATATCGTGCATTGTTCGGCTTAAGATGTTTATTTAAAATTTTAATTTTAATCCAAAATGGCTGGCTAACGAACTTGATCTTCAGTTTCGAACTATAAAATAGTGTACCAAAGGCCAATTTGATAGAATCTTTTTTTCACAAGTAATCGTATTCACAGACAGACGGACGCATTCGTAAAAACCTAATTTTTGGATTCAGAGAGTCTCAAAACGTTGACATTTGACAAAAACTGGGGGGGGGGTAAATTTGGCACAAATCTAATACCTTCTCTGATGAGAATGTAAAAAAGTATTTTCTATGTCACAACCAAAGGATGGAATAGTTATATTTGCACCCATCCATTTGTGTGTCTTAAAGATTTCAAGATTCAATGACAAAAATTTAATTACTCTTGAAATATTTAATACCATGGATTTGCAAACATTTGAGGAATTACAAAAATTATTCCTAATACTGGCGGAGACAAGGCTTTGTCTCTCGTTATTCAAAATCTTCATTCGTTACGGGCTTTTATTCCACAGAGTAATGAATGTGATCTCTTTATTCCATTAGTATCGGTTGATGTAATCATTCATTTGTGAGTTTTCGAAATTACGCAATCGCTCTGAAAATCTGGTTTCAAGCAGAAAATAATTACTGGGGAAAAAACAGTTTTTTCCGCAGTTTTTCAGAATTTAAATAATTAGCATGACTAATAGCAAAATTGTTAATATGCAAAACTACTGCATAAATTATAAATAAGGAAGAGAATAATTAGAGGAAGAAAGTGCCTCTTTTAGATTTGGTCAGTTGTAGGGGTTATAAGCGAAAAGTAGGATGGGAAGTAGGAGATGGATGGTGGGAAGTAGGAGAGTGAGGGGAGAGAAAATAGGGAAATTGAGGAAAATGGGGGATAAGAACTAGGGGAAGTGAGGGAGAATTATGTGAGCTGGAGAAAGGACATTGAGATGAAATTTGGGGAGGGCAAGTAAGGGAAACGAGTGAACGGGAAGTGTTGGAAAATATGAGGATGGGAACTAGGAGAAATGAAGGATGGCAAAGTACGGAAATTGTAGGAGTGGTAGTAGAGAGAATGAGGTGAAATGTGCGGAGGCAAAGTAGGTGTAATGTTGGGTAAGTAGGGTAAATGTGTGGTAGGAAGTAGCAGTGAGGGGAGATGAAGTAGGGGGATTAGGGAAAGCGAGCGAAAATAAACTGGGGGAAGTTAGGGAAAATGAGGGGATCTGAACAAAGGAAGTGTGGGGCAATTATATGAGGGGAACTAGCTGAAGTAGAAAAAATGAGGTGAATAGTGGTGAGGGGAAGTAGGGGAAACTAGGAGACAAGAAGTAGCGGAAGTGAAGGAAAATCAGAGGACGGTATTTAGTGAAAATGTGGGGAGGAGAAGCAGGGAAATTAAAGGACTGGAATTAGTTAGAATTATGTGAAATGTGGAGTGGGGAACTAGGGGAAATTAGAGGGGAGTAGGGAAAGTCAACGAAAATGAAAGGAGGGAAACTACATGAAGTTACTAGCAATGAGGTAGGGGGGAATTAAGTGGAAATTATGAAGGGGAAGTATGGGAAATTATTAGAAATGGAGGGTGAGTAGGGCGAAGAGTAGGGAGGGTGAGTAGCGAACATAGGGGAAGTAAAGGGGAAGTTGGGAAGGATTAATTGGGGAGAGGCGAATATAGAGAAGAGTGGGAATAATAAATGTGGGAGGGGAGTAGAAATGAGAAATTGAGGAGGGGGAGGTTTTCACCTTTTTTGTAGGTGCGCGGCACCTACTCATATTGCCAAAACAGTAATATGGGCATTTCGACCTTTTCGAAAAAAATCAATTTTGAATGGCCCGCAGCTCAGGCAGTAAAGCTTCACCTTCACAACCAGAAGGTTGTGTGTTCGATTCTCGTTGCCTGCACTTTTTTAGAATAATTTTTTATGTATTAAAATGTTTCTAAATATATTTTACGATTAGAAAAAAACTTCGCGTTCTATTATAAAATTATTGGTAAAAAAATTGTAGCTCATTTTTGGATAAACAACTTTTGTCTACTTATTTGTTTCATAGCTTGTGTCCTTTGTTCAACGATTAAATTTTTAAATTTTTAATTATATTTTTTTACGATGAAAGCAACAACTACGCGTTCCGTCAAAACATGATTAATAATAGATTTATAGATAATTTTCAGCCAACTTTTCTTTAGTAATTTTTTTTCGTGCCTTGTGTCGTTTTTCCAAAAATTTAATTGTTTATTTTTAATGTTATATTTAACGATTAAAACAAAAACTACGTATTCCTTCAATTAAAGAAATTTTTAGGTATTTTTTTGGCGAACAACTTTTTTCTATTTATATTTTTCGTAGCTTGTTTTGTTTTTCGAAACCTTTAACTTCCTTATTTTTTATATTGTTTTTTTTTGCGAAAAAAACAAAAACTCGGTATTCTATCAAAAAGTAATTATAATAAATTTGTAGATCTTTTTTGGTTGCACAATTTTTGTCTATTCATTTTTTTTCGTATCTTGCATAGTTGGACAGAAAAATGAAATTTTGTATAATTTTTTGTGCAATCAAAATTATAATTTTCGATTTTCCAAGAAAACTGAAAAAGTTGTCATGATAAGCTTTAGGGGCTTAGGTAGGTTTAGTAGGGCTTTCAAAAAGCAGCGTTTTTCTTTTCTTGTTTTTTTTTAATTTTGCAAACGTTTTAACACTGATAATATTATTTTTATCAAAAAAATTAAGAATAAGTTGTTCGAGTTTCCGAGTACTATAAATATTCGTACACAGAATTATTAAATCTAAAAAAATGGTCCCAACAATTTTTAAAATGCTCTAACTTTTTGAATTTTTATACAAAAAAGCTGGCTAACGAAGTTAACCTTCAGTTTCCAACACTAAAAGAGTGTACCAAAAGTTAAGTCTCAAAAAGTGGACTATTGGCAAAAATGGGACGGGGGTGGGGGTCAAATTTTACACACATCTTATATCTTTTTCATGAAAAAGTAAAACAATATTTATAAAAAATAAATTTGTTCGCGAAAAACATGATATTGAAGATTATTAAAAGAAATTATATTTATAAACATTTTAATGAATAAAAATAAAATAAAACTGCGAAAAAGCGTATGTTGTTGCTTCGGAATATTAATACGCAAGTAATGAGCTTTTATTTTTTTAAATGTAAACCGAAAATATAATTCACAGGTGGCTTTGCAGAAGCTTTTTTATTTTCTATTTTTAGGAAGGAATTACCTTTTTGGCAAAATGTTATTTGAGCCTTATAATTATTTGTTTGATTTGGATTGAAATCAAATAAATAATTCCTTTCAATTAATTAGATTACTGATTGATTGAAGCGAAATTAATTGAATTAATAAACTGACTACTATTAATTTGATTGCAGTATGCCTATTTTTACGTAATTTATATCGTTTACTCTGATTACATTCTCGTTATAATGAGAAGGTATTAGTTTTGTTTGAAATCTGATTATCTCGGATACCACGAAATCTGCAGGTTTCTAGTTTTATTTTTAGCTTCCCTTAAAATCTAGACAACAAATGATAAGAATAAACATGTTGGAAGTTGTACTGTATTAAATATGGTATGCATTTATAATAGTTACCGCACTGAAAAGGGACTCTTTTATTATTCGAGGAAAGGATAAAATAAATTTTACCACAATCAGAGGAGAAAACCGAACGAGTATCATTTCACTTTTACCTTGATGCAAAGTTTTCTCATGTGGAAAAAAGAAGAAAGGAGTGAAGCGAATCTCTTTCTCCAATCAATGCATCTACACAAAGTACCGGTCTTTCTTTACTGGAACACGAGTCAGGAATTTTCAACTACAAAGTCTTGAGTATTATTAAAGCAGATAGGAATTCAATTTATTAAAAGTAGCAAGAGTCATTGTTTTTTCCATATACATCGTTTTATTTCTCTTTTTGAGGTCAGATTTGATCAGAATGCAAATATCTTACTTTTTTAAAGGCCAAGCACATCACTTTTTTATTGATAAAATAACCTTTTAGAATATAGAATTTTAGGGTGGTCACTGACTGGAAAAGTCTGGAATAGCCGGGATTTTTTTGAAAGCGGAGAATTTTTCAAATTCGTTCTTACACTTGCAATAAATATCGTCTCGCTCTTCGAAAAGAATGTGTTTGTCCCAACAGCTAAATTTTTTCCCCATTCCAGGAGGACGACATTTTTCCAAAGTTTCAGTCCGATCGGAAAGAAGGCATAATACTCTATATCTCTATATGTTTGTTGTTTTCACATTAAATAAACTTTAAATTCAATTGCAAATTTGTTTGGATTTGAAGTCCATACACTGAGATACAATTTTTAATGTTTCGAAATTGGGGATTAAGGTCAAAATTCTGGATTTTACAGAAAAACAACGTCACGCTCATTTCTATCTTAATCAGTGCACATGGAAGCAATGCCCTATACATAGTTGATGCGTTATTTTAAAACATATAATTTTTTAAGTGTTCAACAAACAATCTTTTTGAACAAAATGATAAAGAAAGAACAAAAAAAACTAATTTTTGTCATACCTGAGTGGTATCATTACACAGTCCACCAGACGAGATAAAAAATTTTATAGGTTTTTTGGGTCACTGAATCCGAATCCGGGGTTGGTTTGAGTCGGTCAAAGAATGACTAACAAGTCTGGTAGACAAGACGTTTTTTTTCGTGTGTCTGTGTTATTAAGTGACTTCTTACACGTCCTTTAGCAGTCAGAAAGGAATACAACTATGTTGCGAAATTTAAACAAAAATACTTAATAAATGGTTCAGAATATCGAAAAATTGAAAGGAATGTTTTAGAGTACTCTGCAAGAAGATCAACTTTTACTGCT
This sequence comes from Druon quercuslanigerum, assembly GCA_010014905.2. Lineage (NCBI taxonomy): Eukaryota > Metazoa > Arthropoda > Insecta > Hymenoptera > Cynipidae > Druon > Druon quercuslanigerum. Next base: position 16,191 of record JAAAKG020214881.1, read on the forward strand.
CATTAATAGTTTGCTAAGCAACAAATCTATAGATTTTTTCTTTTAACGATACGAAAGGGAAAGATTGCCTATTTTCTATATTTTTAATCTGAAATCATTCAATTTCGTGATTCTTCAATTGAAAATAAAATTGTTTACTTTGCAGAGCTTTGATTTAGAAATTGTACAATTCCTTTTTCTTATTAAATGGTCTAAAGTCGTTCAATATTCTTTTTTTTTATTTCAGAAGCCTTCAATTCGAAATTATTGTTTAAAAGTTTTTTAAACATAATATTCAAAAATAGGTTTTACAATAGAATTACTGGCAGAACCGGGACCCCTATTTCGGAAAAATGCCTAGTACCTGTGTAAATAACACCAGAATTTTCCGGGGCACTTGAAAACTTTCTTGTGATAAAAATGCACTACGAAAAAAATCGCTAAGATCCAGGAATCGAAATTGAAAATACAGTGAATTTTTAAATTCTGATTTTGGTGTTTAATGCAATTATCTAAAGAACTTGTGGTTAAACACTTTTCTAAGCATATGTGAGATTTTAGCATAAAAATACATTACAAAAATTCTACTAAATATCAAATTCCAAATTTTAAACATTTTCTGCAATTCTAATTTAAATTCCTAGGTGTAGTAGTTTTTTTCTATTGTATTTTTACACTAAAAAGCCCACACACGATCAAAAAGAATTTCGAACTTCAAGTTCTGAAGAAAATTTAATTAAATACCAAAGTGAAAATTTTAAAAATTCGCTGTATTGGGAAGATTTTTTTGACCTCCAGAAATGTAAAAAAATTGATACACAAGAAAGTTTAAAAAATCTGCAAAATACGTTTAAAAAAACATTGTACTTTATTAGTGTTAAGTGCTCACATTTTTTTTATATTAGGTCGCAACCGACTCTAGCGAAATAAAATGAAATAAACCACAGGAAAAATTGTTTGAAATATTCCATGTTCACGTTAATATATTTTTAGAGAGTAAAAATTGTGTTTTCATATTATCATATTTTCTACATTCGCGAAGATAAGGATAACGAAATGAAATTTTTTGCAACATGGAACATTTTTCTAGCGTAACCTATGTGAAATATAACGTATGTAAAGAGGTGATACAAATTTAATCAACGAATAGGTACGCATTCAAGAGACAAAATCGTCCTTCTCATTTATTTCATTCACCTCGTTGCCCTTGTTCCACTCATTTTTGGACTAAAGTAATGCAAGTTTTTCTTGTTTCATTCCAAACCTGCTGCTTACATTCGTTCACTTAATACGAATTCCAGACAAGTAGCAAATTATACCATCTTCTCGGTAATACATTTTATGTAAGATTTTACTGAAATTCTGAAACGGTCGCCAAATTGGGAAATAATTATATAGTTACTCAGGTATCGAATTTAATTAAAAGAATAATTGAGAATGAAAGTGACTTGACTGAATAAAAATGTCCCACTGGAGATTGCACTTCATAAAGATAATAATTAATAAGGTGGTACTTATATACATTGTAAAATTTTCAAAAAGCTTTAAGTATTATATTAATTTATTAATATTAATAAACAGTAGTTGAGAAAATTCGTTAAGAAAATAATTTTTTATACATATTTTTACCACTCACTCTTTCCACTCTTCTATCTATGGCCTACACAACTATTTTTTACAATATCCGGCCTGCAAATAAGTTAATATTTACCTACTAAACATGGGTCTTAAAGTTTCACATGGAATTTAAATTAAAAAAATCCCGCAAAAACGAAAAATCTACATAACTTTTTCCATTTTTATATAAATTCAAATGTTTGGAAAATTAACAAATGACGACCATCTAAGTGGGCCAAGCATTTTTTTATTTCCTATAATTATTAACAAAGAGTGAAAAAAAATAAGGGAAAAATTTACTAATTCATTCCAACGCGAATGCCTGCTTTGAAAACTGTTTGGCTTCAGAAACTACTTGATAATTGTAAAAATTCAAAAAGTGCAAAATTTTATTTCTTTCATTTAGATATAAGTACGTGGGTTTTAAAGACATTAAAATTAATCTCTCCCTCATTTGTTTAAATTATTTTATAGGTTCTGCATCCAACAGTTTTTTCTGATAAAGCTTACAAGTATTTCGTTGACAACTGCAGCAAAAAGATGTTTTTAAAATTTTGAATTCGCCGCCCTTTTTGATTTTTCCAATATTTAGGATTTTTAAAATTATCAAGTTTCTAAGGCCAAACGGTTTATTTTTACGAAGTTTCAAAGTATTGCGTTGAATAGTGTGAGAAAACCGTATTTTTTGAGTTTTTATTCAGTCGGCAAATTGAATTTTTTTTAACATTAGATTTTAAAATCTTGCATTCGCTTGAGAATACATTATAAAAATTTTTCACATTTGCTTGTCACCCTTGATTAACAACTTTAAGAATTAGCTTTTTCGGGCTCATTTAGATGGTCGCCATTTTTTGCTTTTTGAACACTTTGAGATTTTTTCTATGAAGATGTTTGAAGCATCTTATGCAAATTTTTGTTTTCTGAGAGTTACGAAGATTTTGTGTTTTTTGCGTGATTTCTCCCATTTCTAAGAAACTTCAAGGTTTATGTTTGGTAAGTAATTATTAACCGATTTGGTTTAATTTCTTTTTTCGGGTATACGAACAAATTCTGCCATTAGTTCAATTTTAGGTGAAAAAACAAAATTGCCCTCTATAACAGTAGCGCTTTTTCGTTAGAGAAGACTTCTAAAAAATGTTGTGTCAACAATTTTTACATTCTCATCCAGAGAAGGTCACGGTGTGCTTGAAGGCAGGAAAAGTTTGACTAAAATGGATCCAAAATCTGCTAACGCAGAGAGTTTCTATATCGTTTATACATTAAAAATCAGTTAAATTCAAAATCCTAGCTGCTTCCTTTCGCGAGTTATGCGCATTTTTGTATTTTCACATAACAATCGACCGTATATAACCTGCTTATTCTAGTTTAGGAAATAGAATGCTTTTCAAAGTTTACTTTTTTCCAACTTATTTTGAAGGCAAGTTTGTATTATTTATTCTGTATTTAAAAAAATTATTTACCACTTTCAGCCGAACTCAAGGCCAACGACAAGTACGTGGTGGCTGTATGGCCCATTTTCGTTTTTTTTTTTTAAATTTTTTTTATATTTCATAATATTTTTTATTTGTTTTTTTATAGTGTATAAAATATTTAAAAATATCTACTAATAAATAAAGTTCAAAATTATAGGCGGAGTGAAGAAAATTCTATTACTGCTTTTAATAGCTGTGTTGAATATAATTTGTGGTATATACTTGTTACCTTGTAACGTGCCCAGAATTTCAAAAAATCCGCTTTGCTCTCACCAATACCCTAAACCACTGTTATTTTCTATAAAGCGTAAACTTTCTTATTATGTGCCAGAATGATGTAAATTTTGAGTGTTTTGGAGAGTTTGTCGATGTGTTTCAAAGCTTTAATTAATTCATTAATGTGAGGATCAGGTGAGACCTAAATTTTCCAGAATTAAAACGAAAGTTGATAATTTTATCAATGACTTTATAAGCATTACCATAGGGTATAATCTTAAACACACCTACCTTTTCATAAATTTCTGGATCCATTAGTTTGTCAGCTTCTTTTAAGAGCTAACTAACTTTTGAAGATTTGACTTTGGCTAATAATTTTCAGGAAGAATTCCTAAACTTATCTTTTTAAAAACCTCGACCTCCGTCAGCTAAAACTTTGACAGTACAAGTTCCTTCAAAATTTCTTTTTTCTATGAAAATCTACTTTATAAGTTTCTTCTAATTCATTTGATTTTTGCGACATATGCTCATAATAATTTTTGAGAACCGACTGTCTACTTAAATTAGATCTAAGATAATTTTTAAACTTTTTCATCTGATTATGCGATGCTCCTATTTTAATTCGGAATCTTCACTAAATGACACATATTTTTTATGCCATCATTAATTAAGCTTTTTCCATTTCTTTCAGCAGAAAGATTACTTTTGGTTTTTAAATTAGAGTGAACAAGTTCTTCCTTATTTTTATTACGAAGCTCTTGAACTAATTTTAAAAGATTTTCTTTAAGGCTGTTACAATCTTGACTTATACATTTGCCCGTTTTTTGGTAACATTTACTGCAGACCTGAATAACGTTTGGATCGTTTTTATTTTTTTCTGTTAAAACTACATTTTATTCAATCGTTTTTTGAAGTTTACCTGAAACATCTACGTTTGTTTGCAAAACTCTAAAATTTCCTTTACCTTTTTTACCTTCACGTGTGCAACACTAAATCATTATAATTAGACATAATTTGTAATTTTCAATTAAAAATCTCTTTTTCAAAATCAAGAAGTATCGGATAGTACGATCTACAAATATTTAAAGGGTTCTAGTTCTGTTTTCACCATGAGAACATTTCCTCCCGTGACGCATTTTACAAATAAAATAAGCATAAAGTTATAAATACTTTCATAAACAACCCTCAGTTCAATTAAAAATGTTTAATCTGCAAAATTGTATTGTGCTTATTCATTGGATCTATATGTGACCTTCCGCCCGCGAGAAAAGGGACCTAATGCGTCCAAGCTGAGCAACAGAGATCGCAAGCCAGCATTTGAGTAATGGGGATGCGTCTACGAAAAGCACCCCCTCCACATCTTCAGGCACCATATCCGTGAACGTCACATATGCAACTTATGAGCTTCAATTTTCATTACGGGTTGTGTATTCTATACGTCACCTATCGGTATTAAAACTCATTTATGTATATATTTACATAAAAAGTACCCAAATGATAATTTTTAATCACCGTTTACTTGCATTTTAAATTTTAGTATTCGTGTGATTAATTAAAAAGTGGTGAAGTTAAAAGCGGCATTATTCGGAAAGCGTTCAAATAAAATATATGAAAAATTATACAAAAGGCTAAATTATTGGTTGAAACTATTTGTTAGTAACAAAATTTATAACTTTAGATCTAAGATAAGCATATTTAATAGATTAGACTACGCGACCACCCAAGCTTTAGTTAGTATAGGTTTTTATGTAAAAATCTAAAAATGCGCATATTTCGCGAAAGGGAGCAGCTAGAATTTTAAATTTAACTGATTTTTAATATCCAAACGATGTAGAAACTTTCTGCGTTAGCAAGTTTTTGATCCATTTTAGTCAAACGTAGCCGGCCTTCAAACACACCGTGAGGTATTAGATTTGAGTAAAATTTTACCCCCACCCCTCTCGAAAGAATTGGCAGAGTAGATTGGCCTTTGGTACACTCTTTTAGTGTTCTAAACTGAAGGTCAAGTTCGAAAGCCAGCCTATTTTGGATAAAAATTCAAAAAGTGAGCATATTTTGAAAATTTTTGAGGCAACTTTTTTCAAGATTCAAAAATTTTCTGTATAATTATTTATATTACTCAAAAAGATAAACATTTTCTTCTAATTACTTTTTTGATAAAAGGAAAATTTTCAGAGATATAACATTTTCCAAATCCAAAAAGAAACCAAAATGAACATTTTCAGTCAAACAACGCACGATACGAAAAAAGTCAAGACAAAAAAAATGTTTCTTTTGACACACCCTGCAAGATTATCATAGCGACTTTTTGGATTTTTTTAGAAAATTGAAAATTCAAATTTTTATTGCACAAGAAACACTTAATAATCAAAAATTACATTTTACGGTCAAAATATGCAGGATACGACAAATGATGATTAGACCAAAATTGTGCACTCAAAAAAGATGTTCAAATTTGTTATTGGTGACATTTTGATAGGATGTGTAGTTTTTGTTTTATTCTTAAAAAATAAAATCAACAGTGAAAAAACTGCCCAGTGAATGGACACATTCTCATAAAAACTTTGCTTATTTAATTTTTTTTCATCTTGTGTGTGGGGTTTCAAAAAACTTACTTTTTAAAAAATGTAATAAAAATTTAAAAAATGAATAAAATATTAATAAAGTTAAAAACATTATATTTTTCATTCAAACTAACCAGCTATAACTCGGTTTAAGCTAATC